>SJYA01008204.1:0-16547 GCA_006410615.1 Neotragus moschatus | reverse complement strand
GCGTATGCTGAAGCCTCCTTCCTCATGACCTTTGCCATGGGCGGAGTTCCTCACGCTGGCTCCCGGCAATTTTGTCCAGTCCTGAGGATTAAAAAAATTGATCTTATAAAGCACTTAGCAATGTCTGGGATATGTTGCTGTTCAGTCGTCTCCGACTCTTTGCGACCCCAGGGACTGCAGCATGCCAGGCCTCCCTGTCCCTCAACACGTCCTAAAGTTTGCCCAAGTTCATGTCCATTGCATCGGTGATGCCATCCAGCCATCTTATCCTCTGACGCCTTCTTAGTAACTCTGTCCCAGCAACCTGGGATGTAGTTACTACTTAATGAAAGTAGTGTCAAGCAAAGGCTTTAAAAGAAAACTACCCAACCTGAACATTTTAGGAGGAAAATAGAAAATGATGCCAGTGGGTTACCATTATTTGCTCAGTGTGTGTATTTTTCAGGGTAAATAAATATGCTGGAATTGGTAAAGGGAAAGCTGCATTTTTCTCCTTTGATGAGGGAGTAGATAGTCTAGTAGATCCTGTACTCTGTGATACGTTACATCCAGAAGAGTCACCTTCCATTCAGGCCCCTCTTTATGCCAACAAAGCAAGAGAAGCCCCGAGGTGAGGTGCAGCTTTTCTGCCTGTCAGACCTGGAACACAGGACTCTTTCCTTTTTTTAAATTAAATCTTTAGACCATTTAATAAGCATACTATAATAGAAAAGCCCTCCTTTCTTTTTCTTAATTTCTTTCACTATTATTTCTAAAGAAATGGTGATGTGTGTTCTTTTCGTCTTGTAAAATATTTTTTAGAAACTCCTTTATTGAAGTATAGTTGATTAATAATGTTTGCCAATCTCTGCTGTACAGCAGAGTGGCTCAGGTATACACAAACGTACACTCTTTTTCATATTCTTTTTCCTTGTGATTTATCACAGGATTTGCAATATCGTTCCCTGTGCTAATCATTAGGACCTTGTTGTTTATCCGTTCTAAATGTAATTGTTTACATCTCCCGATCCCAAACTCCCAGTCCATTCCTCTCCCTCNATTTATCACAGGATTTGCAATATCGTTCCCTGTGCTAATCATTAGGACCTTGTTGTTTATCCGTTCTAAATGTAATTGTTTACATCTCCCGATCCCAAACTCCCAGTCCATTCCTCTCCCTCTCGCTCTCCCCCTTGGCAGCTGGAAGTCGGACTTCTATGTCTGTGAATTTGTTTCTGTTCTGTAGACAGGTTCATTTGTGCCATATTTTAGATTCCACATGTAAGTGGTATCATACGACATTTGTCTTTCTCTCTCTGACTGACTTCACTGAGTGTGATCATCTTGAGGCCCACACGTGTTGCTGCAGATGGCATTGTTTCACTCTTTTTAATGAGGGAGTAGGGCTGCCGTCTATGGGGTCGCACAGAGTCAGACACGACTGAAGCGACTTAGCAGCAGCAGCAGCAGTAGTCCATTTTATATATGGGTCACATCTTTCTTCATTCACCTGTTGATGGATGTTTAGGTTGTTCCCATGTCTTGGCTATTTGAATAGTGCTGCTCTGAACATAGGGCTGCATGCATCTTTTTGAATTATAGTTTTGCCCAGATATTTTCCCAGGAGTGGGATTGCTGGGTCATGTGCTGAATTCTATTTGTAGTTTTCTGAGGGACCTCCATATTGTTTGCCATGGCGGCTACACCTACTTACATTTCCACCAACAGGGTAGGAATGGAATCTTAGTTCCCAATTAAATGCCTTTCTGCTATATCATGTGTCTTTCCTATTATCTCAGTCCAACAAATAGTTTATTTTTAATTCTCTGATTTGTTGTGGCGGTGTAGAAAGCCCACATCTCGTACAAAAACCAGATGCCACGTATATTTTTGGTAGTTTTCTAAGAAGGAAACTTTGTATAGTGTGGTATTGCTATATGTATAGAAATCAGAGCTGCTTCTCTACTTTTATTTTAAGGGAAAAAATAATGTATTTTGAAGCCTTAGAAGCTAAGTGCTGTTTCACACTATAAAGCTGGGAGACCAAGGCAAAAAAATCTCTAACAATTATTTTCCAGCAAAGAAAAACGTAATTGTGTCACCCTCTGACCTCCTGGCATCTTGCTTCTCTTGGTACCATTATGCTTTGATTGATGCCATAGTTTATTTGTCCTTGACAGTGAGCATAATGTTTTGCCTTCGGAGATCTCTGCTGTTGTATATGCAGTCTTGAGGGAGGCAGGGGTGAGAATTGACAAGGAATGGCTATTCATTTCCATGTGAAGCCAAAAAAAGCATTAAGTTATTATGCTCCCTTTCCTTCAAATGTCAACACTTATTGTAGTTTTAAAGCACCTGTTATCCTTTACTAATAATCGGTTTCCTTTTAAACTGACATCCTAATATCCAACTTGAATTCCATAGAATTACCACAAAATGCCAAGTGATATGGGAAATCTGGCTCCAAATTATGCTGTCTGCTTCATCCTTGTCATTTCACACATTTGGGGGGAGGAAATTACAGGCAAACAGGACTGAAGGAAACAGGCCACCCTTTCTGTTCCTATACCGCATAACTTTGCCTGGTGGGGATTTGGCTTTTATCCAACAGACAGAGCCTTGGCGGGCTGGGGACAGCAGCACCTTGTGGGGGGTGATGGTGTGCAGAGCACCTGGACTTGGGGCCTTCCTGGGCCTCCACCTCCTTTTGGAATTAAAGTTTTACATAATCTTCGTCTCCTTGTTGCTAAACTGACAGGGTGGTTGAAACCTGACTCTGCTCCACGGTAGCTGCATATGTTAGTCACTCGGTCGTGTCCAGCTCTTGGCGACCCCTCGGATTGTAGCCTGCCAGCCTCCTCTGTCCATTGGATTTTTCAGGCAAGAGTTCTGGAGTGGGTGGCCACTTCCTCCTCCAGGGGATCTTCTCGACCCAGGGATTGAGCCTGCGTCTCCTGTGTCTCCTGCATTGGCAAGTGGATTCTTTAGCTGCTGAGCCACCAGGGAAGTCCTGTGGCTAGAGCCCCAGTCTCCCCTCCCCAGAGTTTCTGGTTTGAAGTCTCTAAATAAGGTCAGATTTGGGGAATCACTGAACTGTGTCATCCTGAAGGTCTGTCCTGGCTTTCAGCCCTGACCCTTCAAGTCCATCTCTCCTGCAAAAGATCCTTCCTTGGGTCAGATTGTGATGACTTGGTTTGTTTTGAGAGTCCAGCGTCGTGTTAACAAGACACAGGCGGTAGAACTCTGGGCTAACACAGAGGCTTTCAAGCTTCACGTGCCTGGGAAACCTGGTTCTGCTCTTTTCAGGATGAACTTGACCAGGTCTGGGACCCCCCCGCACTTGGATTCCCCTCTGTAAAATGGAGAGGAGAGTGGGTCCTTCCTCGGAGCTCTGTGAGGATCCAAGGAGGTGGTGCAGGACTGTGAGGACACAGAGGATCTGCTTGGTAAGAAGCGGCTGAAACTCTGCTCCTGAAGTGGCCCTCACACAGGGCCAGTAGAACCTGCAGACATTCATCGGCGTCAATGCTGGGGACTCCATTTTTCAAAAATGCCCCATTGTCAGCAGAGTCTTATAATCTAAGGCCCCTAGTTTCCTGGGATGACAGCATTTTGTAGTTGAAAGAAACCTGGAAGTAATCTCTTCTGATCTTTCTTTTTCAAATGCTCTTGGGCCCTACCTAGGGGCTGAGCCTCAGAAATGATCTGACTTCATCTCCAGTCTCAGGAAGGACCCCCTATTCCAGCCAGTTGTCCAAATCAGAAACCTGGGGCCATGCTTTCAGTACCCCTTCTCCAGCTTCCACTGATCAGGGGTCCCAGACAGGCACAATGGCTCTCCCTGTTCCGTTTCATTTCCTTTCTCCCTAAATCCACATTCCAGCCGGCAAGGCTGGCTTCTTACATTTCACCCCATGGGCCAGGCTCTCTCGACAGGAGTTCATGAATATTCTCTCCCCTTGGCTTCCGCTGCTCTGTTAACCACATGTCTTTCAGTTCTCAGCCTGGATGGCTCTTCCTCTAGAAAGCCTTCTCTAACCTTTCTCTAACCCATGACTGAGTTAGTCCTATGCCCTATCCCTGACCTTACCAAATTATTTAGCACCTATTTACCTATTCATGTGTTTTTTCCTCCTCACTGAGCACAAGCTTTGGGGGACAGGGTTGTATTTTTCATTACGGAGCCAATGTCCAGCACAGACCCTGCCACATAGTAGGTCTTCGATAGAGGGGCACTTCCCTGGTGGCTCAGACAGTAAAAGAATCTGCCTGCAATACAGGAGACCCAGGTTCAATTCCTGGGGAAGATCCCCTGGAGAAGGGAATGGCTACCCATTCCAATATTCTTGCCTGGAGAATTCCATGGAGAGAGGAGCCTGGCAGGCTACAGTCCATGGAGTTGCAAAGAGTTGGACACAACTGAGTGGCTAACATTTTCACTTTTCATAGAATTAAGGAGTTGAGTGAATGAATGAATAAATAGCTAACCTAGGTAGGGTGGGTCTGAGATGCTGGTCACAGACATTCTTTCCAAGAACCTGCATTTTTTTTTTTTTTTTTTTCTGCGAATCTCCTTGGAAGCTTCAGATCCTGAGTCTGTGGGATGCTCCAGTTAAGGGTCATTGTCATTGACTCTCAAGTTTAAGATTTTCTAGTTTTTGTCTTGTTTGTAGAGAGTTAGAAATAGCCTTAAGCTTATGTGGGAGAAGGAAATGGCAATCCACTCCAGTATTCTTGCCTGGAGAGTCCTGTGGACAGAGGAGCCCGGCAGGCTACAGTCTCGGACACGACTGAAGTGACTTAGCATGCATTAAGCTTTTGTTTGTTTTTTTTTCCAGCTTTACTTAGGCTTATATTTTGAATAAAACATTTTTAGAATAAAAAGGAAACAAAGTGCTCTTTAATTGCTAATCTGAGTGTCAGTGTTTTTGCCATAACTGAAAACTAGTGTGAATTGGGACCACCCAGGTTGATTGTCTCAGCAGACCCAGGAAACTGTGTTCATGTATAAAATTACCACTCTCTGTGCCTTTGGATGTCAACGGCTTTCTTGGTTGTGCTCTTANTTGAATAAAACATTTTTAGAATAAAAAGGAAACAAAGTGCTCTTTAATTGCTAATCTGAGTGTCAGTGTTTTTGCCATAACTGAAAACTAGTGTGAATTGGGACCACCCAGGTTGATTGTCTCAGCAGACCCAGGAAACTGTGTTCATGTATAAAATTACCACTCTCTGTGCCTTTGGATGTCAACGGCTTTCTTGGTTGTGCTCTTATGGATGCAATCTGATTTTTAAATAATTATAGTGGCCACCATTTAAGATGCAGAGCCAATGTCATGAAAAGTCGGCTTTAAAGCAATGAGGTGTGCTTAATGAGGCCACCCTGACATTTTGTCCTGTTCTTGGCCTTCTGCTGAATTGCCGCAAGGTCAGATGAGATGGTTGGATGGCATCACTGACTCAATGCACATAACTTGGGCAAATGCCAGGAGATAGTGAGGGACAGGAACGCCTGGCATGCTGCAGTCCATGGGGTTGCAAAGAGTCGGACAAGACCTAGCGACTGAACAACGAACAACAGGATGGACAGACCTGTTTTCTGACCTGTCCTCGTGTGTTAACAACTCTGCAGCTGTCTTTGGAAAAATGACGAATCATTCAGCTGACAAATTTCCTTTCTTCAGGTCCCCTCTCTGGGTCTCAACTCACAAACAGAAATACCACTTGCTGGGAGAGACATGGAGCACATTTTAAATTACTAGTATGCAAAAACTCCTCATTGAGTCATTAAAATGTATGAGGACTCTGTAGTATTTACATGGGAATTGTCAAAGGTTTCATAATTAGGGCACTTGGTATAACTGTCTTGGATGAAGAAGCACATTGTTTAGTTTAAGGTGTTAATTGATAGCAGTTAGGAGCTGGCTTTATTTCCAATAAGCCCCAGTTACCTAACTTTGCATTTTTCCTGGTCAACTTGAGTGTCAGTGGCTTTCCTAAGCTTCTGTTGTGTCTAGATGGACGATTTATCCTTACTAATATATGTGACCTGTCATTGCATTGTCTGTTTCGTTAAGAAGTAAAAAAGGCAGCGAATGGGTTGTGGAGGCACCTTGTGTTGACATTTTGAAGCCGGAGTGCTGCATGCTGCTTTTGCTCACTGTCTGGCAATGCGTGTTGACACAAGGTTTACTCTCTTAATGCTTCTTGTTCTTGTTTAGTCGCTAAGTCATGTCCAAGTCTTTTGCAACCCCAGGGACTATAGCCTGCTAGGTTCCTCTGTCCGTAGGCTTACCCAGGCAGGAATACTGGTGTGGGTTGCCATTCCTTCTCCAGGAGATCTTCCCAACCCAGGGATCAAATCCATGCTTCCTGCTGGGCAGTCAGATTCTTTACCACTGAGCCTCCAGGGAAGCCCACTCTAATATGTTTCTTGAATCCTTAATGATGAAAGTTAGAATGAAAGAAAAACAAATTCTGTGCCTTTTTGCCTAGGGCTTACATGACAGAAAGTTATAGATAAAATACCTTCAGTTTATTCAAAAGGAAAAGATTGGATGGCTCTTCTGTTTCACTCTATATGAGCTTCAGTAGAACTCATGTTCATTATCACTGGCACCCTGTTGTCCTTAAATAAATTTTTGTTGAAAGGATGAAGAAAGGTTCAATTTTTTTTTGTTGCTCTTGCTTGAATGTAGAAATGGCTTTGTTATGAGCACTGGGTCACTGGGAGTTTAGATGATGCCTTCTCAAGGTAGTGTGGTGAAGGAGCTTTCTGAATGGGGTGTAGCTGGTGGAAACTCTCCTGAATGGTGTATAATTCTTAGATTCGATGTCTATAACATAACAGTTACCAAAGGCAATCGTTTCATTCATTCAGCATTTTTAAACTGAGCGTCGATGGTGTGGCAAGCCTTGATCTAGGTGTGAGGATATAGTTGTGAACAAAACAAATACAAATCTATTCTCAGTGAAGTTGACAGTCCAGTCAGTTATGGCTTACCTCTTCCCTGTAAAGCCATGCTATGCCATTTTGGCTTCCTGAGACGAATTTTGCTATCTTGTTTTTTTTTTTAATTTATATTTCAATAGTGACAGTGGTGATTCCCTTTTCTTTTATTGCCCCACTTTCCCTTCAGTCCTCCTTTTAAATTTATGATAGGTGAACATTGACATGGATCACCACTCTGCAAGGTCCTTTTTAAAAATCTTAGTTCTCTTTGCCTCTGGGCTTCCCAGGTGGTGCTAGTGGTGAAGAACCAGCCTGCCATTGCAGGAGACATAAGAGATTGGGTTTGATCCCTGAGTTGGGGAGATCCCCTGGAGGAGGGCATGGCAACCCTCTCCAGTATTCTTGCCAGGAGAATCCCATGGACAGAGGAGCCTGGCAGGCTGTAAAGACCATAGCGTCGCAAAGACTTAGACACAGCGGAAGTGACTTAGCACGCACACATTGTTGCCTCTGTTGTGTGCGTAAACTTTGGAGCTTGCTAGTTTAAAGGTTAAAATTGGGAAAGAAAGTGAGCTTTCGTATCGTCCAAGATTCAACTGCCATTTCAGACATCTAATGGGTTACATGAGAGAGCCTGAATCTTCTACACTCTCATTAGCCCTTGTTGATCCCCATCATGGCAGTTTCCCTCTGATGACAGAGAGCCAGCTCATTGGAAAAGACCCTGATGCTGGGAAAGATTGAGGGCAGGAGGAGAAGGGGGTAACAGAGGACGAGATGGATGGCATCACCAACTCAGTGGACATGAGTCTGAACAAATTCCGGAAAATATGAAGAACAGGGAAGCCTGGTGTGCTGCAGTTCATGGGTTTGCAAACAGTCAGACATGACTTAGCGACTGAACAACAAAGACATCAAATACCTGAGTGTATTTTCAGCCCGAGGTGAATAAAATGGAAGCACTGACCCTCTCACTGTGTGCAAAGATGCATTCTGCTTACAGTCGGTGTGTAGGTTACCATCTGGGCACAAGTCAAAGTTGCATGAACTCTTTCTGTTGTGGATGCCACGACGGAAGTTATGCTTTACTGCTTTGAAATGTGCTCTGTACTCCTGAAAGAGGTAATGTGTCTGTGAGGGAGCCCAACTTGCCCCCGGAGAGGAAGGTGTGTCTGATAAGTGGATAATTGGCTTTTGACAAACTCTGAGACAGTCTCACTCCTGGAAACTCACAAAGCCTTGTTGTGAAGTAGCTGCACATCAAATAGGATGTTATCGTGTTTCAGATGTGGGGCAAATGCCTTGTCTTAAGTAGTAATTGTGTTCTGAAAAAGAAAAGAAACCTGAGTATTTAATTCTCCCCAGAATTCCACCGCCAACCTTCTTTAACCTGTATTTTGGCTTGTTGCTATTTTGACTTTTTGCTTTTCCTTTAACTTTCCCACCAAGCATTCTGTTTTCCTCATTTCAAAAAGACAAACTGGGCATCAGAAGCTCAGACAAGGTGTGTCGTCCCCAAGAAAGCACTTGGGGAAAGAGTGTATCTCTCTTGAATGACTTTTTGTTTTATATTTTTTCACGTGCATAATTTTCTCCTTTGAGTGAATATGTATAAGAGAAAAGCCCATGAAAATCAGAATTGTGTAACAATATTTAGATAAGTATTGTTCACATGCCTTAATAAGAATTTTAGCCTGGTTTATTGAAACCGTGGTAAACTTAGAGTACTGATACAATCATGTATTTTACAGTTACAGGTTTTCATAACTAATCTTACAGCCAGACACCAATAATTCCTTGTTTGCGTAATCCCAAATGTGAGGGATGAACATTACAAATGCACACTCATCAAGAACTGATAATATGTCTTCCCAGAAGGGACACGGGTATCTAAATAACTAGACAGATTTTTGTTTGTTTGTTTAAATCCACATCCAAGTTGAAATATTTTGTCTTGATGGTTTCTTCTGAGACCAAGTGAGAAAAACTCTCCTAACATGTGATAGAGGCAGGAAAAAGCCTTCAACCAGGAGAGAAAGTACTGGGTACTTATAGTAGTTATTAAATGGAGCAGTTACAATGTTACAATGTATTTCATCCTTTATACACGTTTTTTATCTATTTAGGGCTTTTGCCTGGTCTTTGCTGCCATGCCTTTACCATTTCCAGTTTCATCCAGAGGCATACATTTAGCTCGGTTACTCATGTTCTCACTGGCATCTACTTTTTGTAGGCTGACATGCAGCAGAAGAAAGAACCAGTTCCAGATGACTCTGACCTGGATCGCAAACGCCGAGAGACGGAGGCCCTGCTGCAAAGCATCGGGATCTCGCCAGAGCCCCCTCTAGGTACTTTAGAGTGCTTTGTGTTTTAATAGAGCCTCAGATTTGACTTGTGTAGGATATACCATGTCCGGCGTTTCCTGTTCTTTTACATCTCCTTCTGGTTTTATGTTTTAAGAAATGCTTTGGCTTATGGTTCAGGTGTATTTATCTTTGGAATTGAGGGGGCTGGAAGGAGCTAGAGGACAGATTGAAGAGTGGTGAGCAGCTGGCTGCTTACTGGCTGAGGCTGCAGCCAGCCTAAGCCACTGCGTTACTGCCAGAGTGTCTTATACTTGTGGAATGAGTCACCACTGGTACATACCAGAACTCGCGAGATGAAGAAGAAAAACTTCATTTCCGTTGCTGAATCCCAGCCTCTCTCTGCCAACCTAAATACTGTGAATCTGGTTATGAATTTCATAACCACCCCAGGCACAGAGTTATTCTATGATGAAAATAGAATGCTCGGGGGGGGGGGGGGGAAACTTAAAGGAAAACTTGAAATGGTGGCAGATTAGCAGCTAATTAACATGTTTACATTTCTTTGACTCTGTTGTNGCCTAAAAGGAATGGTTTGGGAGAAAGGGGAGAGGGGGGGGGGGGGGGGGGGGGGGGGGGGAAACTTAAAGGAAAACTTGAAATGGTGGCAGATTAGCAGCTAATTAACATGTTTACATTTCTTTGACTCTGTTGTCTATCTTGGTTTCATTGCTAATCGGCATCTTTACTGCAGCACCCTTCCTCCAACCCATTCATACCTAGTTACTTATCCATGACCTCATTTTATTCAGGGTTTGGATGTTGAACTATTTCTTTTATTTTTGTTGAAGGTGACTTGTACATAATATGTTTATTCTGTCACTATATATCACTCATGTGATAAGTTATTTTATTTTTCTTTATCCATTTGCTTTCCAGACATTTCAGAGTAATCCCAGGGTGTCTGTAAAACTATGTGATATCCAATATAGTAAAACAAAAGCTTTAAAAATAATACATATAAAGGTAGTATCAGATCCCCTTTTATAAATCGTTCATCTTTTAATTCCATCACTGGCTTTTATATTAACATAAATTTTCATTTATTTCCATAATTGCTTAAATTAACAATAAAAATTATCCCATGAACAATAAAATGGCAAGTGTGTATATCAATATAAGTAAGTAAAAGGGCAAAATATAATAATCATATAAATTATTACGTGTTTCTGGATGTAATTCAGTACATACACACAAAACTAAAACACCATGAAAAAACATTTTATACTCAACCTCAGTGTGTATTAATAGTAGGTAAAATCATATGTCTAACAATGATATAATAAACCCCAATACGATGTTGATTATTTTGTTAGTTTCTTTGTGCTGTGGGAGATGTAACCCATAGGATATTTGAGTGATGGGTCTTCTGTGAGGAGCTGACAAACCTTTTTATTACTTAGTTGACAAGTAATACATGTTAGACCCTTGGCAATTATATTTTTGCCTCAAAATAGGCTTTGAAGCTCTGCTGCAGTGTGAACACTGGTTAAACACAACCGTAGAATATTTGTTCTCCCCTAACCTGCATAAAGCCAGCAATTAAACCTTAAGAGCAAAACAGTTTAAACATCCCTAAACCATGACCAAATTCTGAACTCTCCTGTCATCCCTGCCAAAGGGCTCTGGCAAAAGTGGACCCCGTTTTCAACTTTTATCCATCTCTCCGACTTGCCCTCTGACTTATTGCAGAGAGTAATCAGTGAATTAATTGTAGAACCACGTGAAATTCCCAGTTTCTTGACAGATCTGCCATTGTGTGATAGGATTTGGGCAACATAGTTAAACCCTTTACCTTATTAAATAAATAAAAGGAAATTGCACATGATTGAAACCAAATGGGAATCTACACTATGCATTGAAGTTTCTTGCTGCCCATATGGCGTCTCTGGCATGAGTGATACTGAGACCTCGTTCTCATCTGGCCTGGAGCCACCTTGGCTATTTGGTGCAGCTTCTATCTGAAGGACGTTTGGCTTGTATCTGAAAGACAGAGGGAAAAAAAATCCATTTGCATTTCCTCTAATTTATTTTCTTTTATTACCCTTGCTTTGAGAGTTCCAGCCTGCACTGACCTTGCTCTGTGAACCCGTTTCTCCTATCTTCAGAATGGCGGTTTGCTTACGTGTACACGGCAGTGCTTTCTAGAGCTGCCAGATGCAAAGAACACAATTCCCAAACATAGTAAACAGTGCAAGGGGATGAAACTATTAATTAAGTGTAAAAATAAAGCGGCCTGGCATTGTGCTTTGTTTTGAAAGAGATTTTTAAATTACTGGGTTCAACATTTACCCTTTTCTCTATCTGTCGTTTTGTCTCTCATAGCAAATGCAGTTTGTACTCCACAGACAATAGGCTTTCCTCCAAGTGCAGACATGCAGCAGACTTTTCTGACTCCCCACGACCCTCTAAAATTCCTCAGAATCACTTATCTCATAATCATTTAAAGTTTTATAGACACCTCGCTTTATTTTGAATAGGTCACATCTATACTAACAAAATAAAGTGGAGGATTAGAATTATCTGGATAGTTCATGCTAGAGAGGGATTTGCCTTGAATTATCCAGGTAACTGTTTTGATTCTCCATTTTACTTTGTTAAGGTGGACATGGCCTTAGAATCTCTAAGTTAAGTCTGTCTAAATTCATTTCAAATTTTAATTTCCGAAGTATGAAAAATTCACTGGACTCTTTTCCTTTTCTTTCCTTTTTTTTTTTTTTTTTTCCTTATCCCATCTCAATCTCTCCTGGCCATACAATCACTTTAATTTGAGCCCGTTTGTTTTGATTTATCTGACATTGCTCTTCCCCAGTGCAGCCGCTGCATTTTTTAACATGGGATACCTGTTATTTTCATTATTTAGTCCCAACCCCTATGTCTCCCTCCTCGAAATCAGTGAGCACTCCCAGTGAAGCTGGAAGCCAAGACTCAGGCGACTTGGGACCGTTAACAAGGTAAGAATTGTGCCTTCACCAAGGCCGTGGTGGGGTGTCAATATTACCTCCCTCCCTCCCCCTCCCCCAAAAGCAAGAAACCAAAAGTCTGAAAAACCACACTATTCTGTTGCACATTGTTAACTGTGCGTTCCTCTTTACGTATCAGTCATTTTTTTAATGTTTACATTTAGGGTGGCTTGCTATTTTTGCTGATGTAGGATTGACTTTGAACCCTTGAACTGATAAGTATCACCCTTCCGTGAATAGGCTGATTTAACACCATGTGTCTTATTTGACAAACACAAGCATATCCATTGGCTTCAGTTTAAAAGAAAGTAGAGAAGGACCAAAGTCAAATGGAATATTTATCTAGCTTCTCATTATTCTACCTTGGTTTTGGTTTCCATGAGAATCTTTGTGAGTGTAACACTGAGATATTCTAACCCTAAATTTACTTTTTCAAAAGTCTTGTTTATTTGCTTAGTAGAGTTGACAAATTTGAGAGCTCGGTCCCCAAAGTGTTTTTATTATCATTATTAATTATTATAATCATCAGGCTTAACTGCTCCGTTTCTGTCAGTTGCCAAACTTTTATTACACTAGGTATATTCCAAGATTATGTAACTAACTTCTCAAGGCTGATATAGACATTCTCTAATTTGACCACGGAGGGAACATCCAAAATGTAGCTATGTGATGAGAGAAAGGAGAAGGCCCATTAATATGCACGGGGTCACGGAAACTTTCTCAATCCAGGTGTCTTCAGCAGTATTCCCACATGTGGGTGCCCATAGGCAGGTGATAGAGATGAGTGGGGAGTGGGGCCTTTGGCAGCTTGTTAGCCTGCACTCCCTTTATAAAGCTCAGATGGTCTCTTCACAGCTTTTGGGCTGGTTGAGCTCAGATGGGAACATGGACCCAGTTTTTCCACACCTTTCAATTTTTCATGAGAAGATAAGAATGCAAATATTTAGGCAACAGTCTCATAGACATTAAATGTTAATAACTTTGTTAAAAGGAGTTGTGGGCTAGATTTGTCTCATGAGTTGGTGATGTCTGACCTCTCTCTGACTTTTGAAATAATCATAAAACATTTTAACGAAGTTTCAGTAAAAGAAGCAATCATCTACAGCCCCAGCATTCTAACCGATCAGCCTTTGTCTTGTCAGGGTACCTTTCAATCCTTATCTACCTGTTTCTATGTCTTGCTACTGTATATGCTCCTGGAGGAAGTGAAGTGAAAGTCGCTCAGTCATGTCTGACTCTTCGCGACCCTATGGACTTACACAGTCCACGGAATTCTCCAGGCCAGAATACTGGAGTGGCTAGCCTTTCCCTTCTCCAGGGGATCTTCCCAACCCAGGGATCAAACCCAGGTCTCCCACATTGCAGGCAAATTCTTGACCAGCTGAGCCACAAGGGAATTCCTGAAGGAGAGGTATACAATTTTGCATTTTTCTCTGTTCACTTAACACCTTATCATGAGCATTATCTTCTGATGGTTCATTGTTTTCAGAAAAGCCTCGGCAATTTTGGTAGAGAACAACAGAAATGAGAATAGGGTTAGCCTGTGTTGTAGGATTTTTAGCTTTCTGAAAGCAATACATAAGACTAAAATGGTTTCACCAATACCTGTCTGTTCATGTGTTTCCGACTTGAGGGCTTTGTTTTCATAGGGTCTTTTGAAACAGGTTGGACAGTGCTTTCAATTTGAGAAAAGTGAACATAGCGGCTTTTGTGGGCACCAGGCTGGTTTGCGTTAGCAAATCGCCTTTGTGATTTAGAGTAGCACACGTCTTCCCTCATCTTTTGCTTTGAACACTTCAAAAGCTCTTTGAGGGTGGGGGAAGAAAAATAATAATAACACAGCATGTAAGATCTAACATTTATACAAGAGCTGGCACAATATAATCACATTCCTTAGGGGGGTCCATTGGCCTATCACTAAGTTAATATATTTGCCTGTTTCTGCACGGCGATGGCATTGTGTTAGTGATGTGTAGTGTCGAGGGGTTCCACTGGCAATGTTAAACACTATTACCAACTTCATAGTTGATGAGGCCTTTTGAAAACTTCTAGAGAAAGCTGACTCTTGCTGTTAGCGCTCTGGGGACAGCAGCAGTTATTCTGTCGGGGGGAACGTCATTCCTTTGCCCTTCTTACATGAATTTTTTTAACTTAACCACTTTGGAAGAGGTGCTGTCTACTCCCACCTCACACAAACTCCACAAACTCCAACTAGCTTCAGTTCTTTACAGAAGCATTCTGGCAAGAGCAGGCAACTGGAAGTCAAGGAGTATATCCCTTGCTAAATGCAGGTTTCATAGGGATGCGAAGAAACTGGCATGGAGGAAATGATTTTTCAGAAGCACTGAGCACAGAGTTGGCCTGAGAAGGCAATAGGAATAGCTTAGTAAACTGTGCCCTTGTTTTGAACTTAGGCACATTCCATGCAAATTTATGTTTTTGTTTCCATAAAGTATATATGTGAGTAAAATTTCAGAAGAATGTTATATTTCAGTTTTTAAAATTCTACTTGGAATGTCTTTTTCTGTAGAAGAAACATCTTTGAAAGCAGTTACTGTTAACTCTAACACTTCGTAAAACATGAGACTGAGAAAAGCACGTGGTAATTCCTAAGAATATAACTCTATAGCCATAAATTTGCATATTTGTGTAGAGTTTGGACTTTTTGAAAAATGGAAAATCTTGCAGAAGATAACTTAGGAATCAAAGCCACACATCTGGCCCTACCTAAAGGTTCACATAAATTCTTTCATTTGCCAGACTTTCAAACCAAAACTACGATTTGCTTTGCAGAGCCAGAATTAGCAAACATTTCTTATATAACCCCTGTAAGTGGTTAATTTGGAAATTGGCATACTTAATATGCCCTATTATAGAGAAAAGGTTAAACAGTGCTTTAAACATATGAAGTATAACAAAAAATTCTTTTATTGATTTTTAGGAGCAGTTAAATTTTCTAAACTGAGTGAATAGAGAGTAGATATATTTAACATTTTTTCAATTATACTAGTGTGATTTAATTTTTAAACTTATAGTATCATAATTTGTGTTCCAATTTCTGCTTCTGTAGTTATAGCCTGCTTCTCAGTTACAATTTACATTTGTGGTACTTTTCTCTTTCTCATAATTAGTTTTGGTAGAGTCAATTAATCATTGCTTGTTTAAACATACTAAACAAAGAATAAGCTCTTGGGTTTCAAAAAATTAACCTATTAATAAAAAATTTGAAAGACTAGTTTTACATATAAATGTAGATGCAAAAAATCCTAAATATGTTATTTGTAGCTGGAATCCAATACAATATTAAAAGGATACAATGTTATGCTTAATTGTGTTGGATTGAAAAATTCAAGGATATTTTAGTATAGAAAAATGTTACCTTTATTCAGCATATAAAAAGGTCAAAGAGGGAAAAGTAAATATTGCAGTATATACTGAAATGGTACTTGCAAAATGTAAACATCTAGTCTCATATTTTAAAATTAGTAAACTAGGAATATAAATGTTTTTCTCAATATGATAATGAATATTAATTTCAAAGCAAGAGCTTCCATCTTTGATACATGAGAGTGAAGCATTAGCATTTTACAGCTCTTAAAGAATGATTTTTGTTTAGTTGAATACATGTCTCTCTTCCTCAGGAAAAGATAGGTTCCTTGCGAGAAGGGAGTAAGTCGTATTTGTGGTTGTGTCCATATAATAGGTGTTAAACATTTATTGAAAGAATTGAGTATCATCCTACTTTTTACAGGGCATGGAGGCACAGAGAGAATAAATAATTTTCTTAGGTTCACACAGGACATAGCTACAGTGCTAGGTTTGAACCTGGGCAGGTTGATACAAGTTTCCACAATCTATACCTCAGCCCTACATCATCTCTAACAGCAATTGCTATGTGATACACAACCTACTCCATAAGGTAATCATGATTAAACAAATTAGTATCTGTAAAGCACCGGGAAAGGAGTCTGACATAAATTAAGAATATGTGAGCTTTAGCTATTAGGTTGATGGAGAAGTAATTGTGGTTTCAGACAATGAATTTTAAATCATTAGAACTAGGCTCAAACACATTTTTATTAATCAAAACAGGAACCATTACAATCAATACATTTTTGCCAATGAGAAATGTTTGTTTATCCTGTAGCATAAAAACCCATGCTTCAGGGTTCATGGAAATCTTGGAAAGCATTTTCTGCCTCCTGCTTGTTGTGGAAGCATTTTTATTTCCTTTTTTTTTCAGATTTTATTTTATTTTATTTTACTTTACAATACTGTATTGGTTTTGCC
>SJYA01008202.1:0-15230 GCA_006410615.1 Neotragus moschatus | reverse complement strand
ACTCTTTGAGACTCCATGGGATATAGTCTGCCAGGCTCCTCTGTCCATGGGGATTCTCCAGGCAAGAACAGTGGAGTGGCTTGCCGTGCCCTTCTCCAGGGGATCTTCCCAACCCAGGGATCGAACCCACATCTCTTCTCTCTCCTGCACTGGCAGATGGGTTCTTTACCACTAGCGCCACCTGGGAAGCTCTTGATTGATTTGTACCTCCACTCATTTGCAAAGGAGCTCTGAGGCAGACTGAAGTATGGGCTGTTCTTACACAGGGTTAAGAAAACAAATGTAGGAAAGGAAAGAGGGTCATGGAAAGGAAGCAGAAACAAATATAAACCCTGAGCCCAATTCCTCCTGCAGCAAAGAACCTCAGCCTTGCCGAGGCTCCTGGAGGCTGGGGCAGTGTGGGAACCATTGTACACGGACGGTTCTCACTGTGAGGAAAGAGGCAAAGACCAGCTCCTCGGAGCAAGCTCCTGGGCCTGATGGTAGTGATGCCAAGCATGATAAATAGCAGATTCNTTCCTCCTGCAGCAAAGAACCTCAGCCTTGCCGAGGCTCCTGGAGGCTGGGGCAGTGTGGGAACCATTGTACACGGACGGTTCTCACTGTGAGGAAAGAGGCAAAGACCAGCTCCTCGGAGCAAGCTCCTGGGCCTGATGGTAGTGATGCCAAGCATGATAAATAGCAGATTCCACAACACAGAGAAGCTGGGCCGCTGCCCGTGGTGATCCTGGAGCAGAGGGCAGGGCACGGCTGCTGAGCTGTGTGCGTTGAGGGCTTGCAGGGCCTCTGCCCCTAATCACGATGTCGTCTTTTCCAGGTCACTCTGCACACGGGACTGGAAGTGCCAACGAACCTGGGGCGGCCAAAGCTGTCGGGCAACTAGCCTGCCAGGTCCTGCTCTGCGTGGCCGTCCCTCACTGCACTCACATAACCCCTGAGGGAGCACAGCCACATCCCGGGTGCAACCCAGCAGCCGCTGAGCATCTTAGAGACCCGCTTTCCTTGAGGGACGGAGAATGTCTGCAGGCCATGCTCACTGAGGCCACAGAGGGTGGTGAACATGGGTGCTTCCAGTCGTTCCACCAGGCATTACAGACACGAAGAAGGACGTTTGTCAAGACAGCAAGGAAGTATTTGGGGTTTCGTTTGGTTTCCTGCCTTCTGTTTTCAATGCTTGTCTTTTGCAGGGGGCAGGGAGGAGGGCAAGGGGAGAGCAGACCCTGTGATGAGCATCCTGGGAGCAGGAGTTGGAGGACATGCAGAAATCCTGTATCCTTGGTGTCAAGTCTTTGCTGGATGCACCACTTCAGAGAACAAAGGGTGCGGCTCCCATCTCTGCCAGGAAGTGTCATCGTTTAGGTTTTCAGTTGGCGTATCCAGTGTGTTACGCCACTTGCAGACGAGGATGCAGAGAGGGACGTTAATTATTCGTCTTGCTCTTTGCCGCTCCCGTTGAACTGTTGAGAACTTTTTCAAACAGTTTCCTTAGGTTCTTCATTAATCAACCAGTCTCTCTCTCCTCCACACCCCCTCACAGACACGTACACACACACCAGTCTCCTAAAGTTCATTCACTCGGTTCTTAAACACAAAACCCTGGAATCTGAATCACTGTGTGCTGAGTCTCCACCTGGTGATGGCTTTTTTCGGGAGCTGGCTCCCCCAGAAGTTAGCTGCAAACCTGAGTTACTCTCCTAAGCTGCGAGGCTCTCAGATTCCTGAGCCGTGAGGTCCTGGGAAGCCTCTTATACCCAGTCCACCTTCACTTTGAGACCATCCACGGCCACCACGACAGCATCGTGAGAACAAGGAGTGGCCCGATGGCAGGGGAGGCTGTGCCCTGGGGGCGGGCAGGACTCTGCAGAAGGCAGGAAACAGTGGATGCTGCCGTGTTCCTGGCCCCCATCGTCCCTCTATGTAAGGGGTCCACATGGCCGCGCTGGGCTCTAGTGAGCCCGCCCCTCCCTGCTGGGAACGCTAACCTTCTCCCCGGAGTCCGCCTCTTGAAGAGCCTGCTCCAGGGTCTGAGCCCAGCTGTGCCCCTCTGCTCTCCTCCCAGTCTCTCCCTTGTTGCCTGCCACCTCCCTGTCCAACTGGTAGGAAGCCTTTCTCTCTCCTTTTTAAAAGAATCTATTTTATCAAGCATTATTTTTGAGGTCGAGGAGTAACTTGTCTATTTGCTGGCTTGGATTTTTATGAAACTTAGCCTGTAAACCGGCACCGACTGTGTCTACTTGGTCCTACCTGCACGTTTAGATGCTGCACTTGCTTTCCGAGTCAGCCCGGCCAGCGCTGTGCAGATCCTACTAGCCTCTATTCAGCAGATGCGACAATCCTACCTCAAGCCCCCGCTCCCAGACGAAGACTGCCGGCCCAACTGTGCCCACCAAGGTGGCCAGGGAGACTGGCCGCCCACGTCTGCAGGAGCCTCCTGGTGCTGTCTAAGCCCCTGCTGCCCAGGTCCCAGCAGCCATCCACTCAGCTGACGTGCAGCCTCCTCCTTTCCATCCAGCAGGTGGTTCCCAGGGCACATGGAAGGGCTCCACACCCCGCAGAGCTCCAGCCGGAGCCCAGCAGGCGACGCACACGGCATCCGCATCCTCACAGCTGCCCATCTCTTCTCCGCCCCCAGCATCCTTTCAACTCACTCCAGGCCCACGGCTCTGGGGGACTCCACGTGGAGGGTGGGGAAAGTTCTTGAAGACTGGAGGCCCCAGAGGAGCCCCTGCCTTCCCGGGGCAGGAAGCCAAGGCCAGCAGGTCCAGAAGCATTGGCATTGGGAGTATCTTTGGGAAAAGACAAGCCCAGTGAGCTGGGAGTGAGGTGTGGCTGGGAAGGCAGCCACAGACGGCCCAGCAGAAGTGGCTCCTTTCAGTGGAGTCTGGGTGAGAGGCTGGGAGCTCCCAGGATCATCGAAGCTGGGTAACTCTGCAACCCAGGCTCTGCGTCTTCGGGAAGGAGCTCCTTCGGATCAGCCTGCACTTGGCGGCACCCTTGGGAGAGCAGTATCTGGGTCAGAGGGTGATGGGCCAGGGAGGAGGAAGGCCTCCTGAAGAATAACATGGCTTCCTTCCCACCACCAGCAGCAGCGGCCCCAAGGCCCTGTGAGTGCAGGAGCAGGCGAGCACCTGCCTTTCCCGGCTCCTCCGGGGTCAGAAGCAATACAGCTGAAACCGAGCACCGCGTCAGGTGGTCCAACAGCCACTCTCCTGTCCTCAGCACAAAGCAACTTCTAGGAGCAAGAATGGACCACCGGGAGAAGGTAGGTCCATCTGTTCTTGAGGGACCAACAGAATGAAGGAGGGACTCAACAACAACTCATCGTTTGTGTTATGCTCTCAAGAAGCCTGGGGTTCAGAGCTACTGCAGGGGTTCTCGTCTGCCGTTGGACTTCCTGTTCCTTTACAATGTGGTGTCATCTCTGTACATAAGGTGGTATCAAGATGATGCTTTGGTTGAAGGATAACTTGGTGTTTGTCTATTGAACAGTTTCAGTGAGAAAGGAATTCAAACTAATTTAAGATGTCAAGTTCCATTTCATTGTAAATAATGCCCCAGCCACATAGGTCTGCAGTTTGTTCTCTGCCAGTGAGCAGGTTTGGTCAAAGTGTAGGCCTTTCCTTTTAGAATTAATCTCTTTAAAAATTATCCAATAGCATCTCACTGCATAGCACCCAAGCTCCTAATTCAAAGCAAGGTAAGACATTACACACAGCCGCTTTTCCTGCTCTGTCCTATTTGGGAAAATAACAATCCCACCTGCCGCACAGAGTAACCAACCTGAAACCCATCAAACTGTACATAGTCTAGGATGAGTCTTCAGCACTATACGTACTTTGTAGTTTTGACAGCGCCCTCAGGCACCCCATGGCCCCCTGCCCTTCTGGTGCCCCTGCCCTCTGCCTACCAGAACATTCTCAGGAAGGGACCAGGATGCAGGAGTCATGTGTACTTCTTCCAGGGATGTTCGCATCCAAGCCTTAGTTGAAAGGCTTGGTCCCCTGAGAAGGTGCATTTCAGAACAGGTGAGTAGGTTGCTTATAGATAAAGCTGCTGCCAGCTGTGAGGTATCATATCCACATACAATCCCCAAAGCACTCAGCACGTCAACACTGAAAAACTATTGCAAGCCTGTGGGTGATGCCAGGAGTTCTCAGTCTCAGCACTATTGACATTTGGCACAGCGGGGGCCTGTCCTGTGCACCATAGGATGTTTAGAAGCATCCTTGACCTCCTCTTGTAAATGCCAGTAGTGCCGCAAGTTAGTTGTGACACCTACAAGTGTCTACTGGACTTCCCTGGTGGTCCAGTGGTTAAGAATTCACCTGCCAATGCAGGGGACACGGGTTCAATCCCTGGTCTGGGAAGACCCCACATGCTGCAGGGCAACTAAGCCCAAGAAGCCTATACACCCTAGAACCCATGCTCTGCACCAAGAGAAGTCAGTGTAGCGAGAAGCCTGCACACCACAACTAGAGAATAGCCCCGACTCGCTACAATCAGAGAAAGTTCGCACACAGCAACAAAGAGCCNTGCTGCAGGGCAACTAAGCCCAAGAAGCCTATACACCCTAGAACCCATGCTCTGCACCAAGAGAAGTCAGTGTAGCGAGAAGCCTGCACACCACAACTAGAGAATAGCCCCGACTCGCTACAATCAGAGAAAGTTCGCACACAGCAACAAAGAGCCACTGCAGCCAAAAATAAATAATAAAATATATATTAAAAAAAAAACTAATTGAAAAAAAAAAAAAAAAGCTTTAAAAGGATCTACAGACGTTGCCAAGTATCCCCAGGGGACTCCCTGGCTGAGAACCACTGGGTTATGCTAGCAGTTGGTCATGGGTCAATACGCAGAGTGGTGTATGGGGCATCCATGCTGTGGTCCCCAGAAAGCGTGAACCACAAACCTGTGGGCTTCATCCTAATACCCATGACCAGGCCTTCCCAAGTCTACAGTGTCCTGCCAGAAGGTACAGGGCAGGAAAACGGGGGAGCTTCTCACCGAAGCCAGCCCGTCAGGTCTCACTTTGTATTCCTGAAGGGTCTCCAACCCACCACCATTCCCAGAAAGCAACACTCTGCATCCGCGTTCTTCCCGGCCCACTTCTGACTAGAAGCTGCAGGAACGTCTGAGGAGGTGTGTGGCCTTCAACTGGTCAAAATGTCAAATCAAAAAAAAAAAAAAAAAAAGTCAAATCAGGCATCATCAGGAAGTTACTCGAGGCCTATGCAAATCCTGGAAACCACAGTGTTTCTCTCTCAAGCAAGCCAGGAGCTCCTGGCTATTCATCGGTCACATCCATTGATCCACGGCTTGAACTTTAAATGGACTATAAAACAGAGAAGAGTGGGTTTGGGGGAGAATGCCAGGCTCAGCCATCAGAAATGCCTCTCTTTCAACCCAATACGGGTGGGGCCAAACCTCTTCAGTCTCTCTGTGCCTCAGTCTCCCCACCTGGATGTGGGCGCGGTCACACTAACCTACCTCATCTGGTGTGTTGTGATGATCGTAGAGTAATGCTTTTCAAGAACAAAGTGAAGGCTTGCTGAGTCCAGGCCAACGGTTCACACTAGGAGGACAAAGCCTGCGCAGTGACTTTCCTGAGCCTCGTCTGACATGTCTTCCATCCAGGAGCACATGTTGATTACACAGGTGCCTGGCCAGGAGTGCATAAAACCAGATTCCCCTGAGCACAGAGACAGGACGACCACTCCTGTTCTTGGAACGGCCTGCTTTGATGGCACTGTGTAAAGCACTGCACGCAGGCTACGCATCTGCCTGCAAAAGCTGCCTTGAAACGTGGAAAGAATGACCGCCTTCCTGCCTTCGTGGTTATCTTAGCTCTCTTTTAAGGGGACCTTCAGCTGACGATGTTTCTCCTCTGTTTTCAAAGATCTCTGCAGAAGGAATGGTTTTGAAAACCAACATCTAAGCATGAGAAGGCCCACAGCCGAACTACCATCTGGAAGGCAGGTTGGCCTAAAAGGTGAAGGGCCTAGTGCCCCCATGGGCTGGGACTCACCTGCACTACCTGTTGGAGGGGGGTGGGGTTCATGGGTTTCTTGATGAATGATGTTGACTTGAATCAGAGTAGCTGGGAGCTGAGACTACAGGCAAGTCTCTAAGCAGGGAGGCATCGCTTTCTCTCAACGGGAGCAGAGGGCTGCCTGGCCCGGGTGCTGGGAGACCCAGGGAGCTCCTGGGAGCCACTCCCCAGACTAGGACCTCAGGAAGCCTCCAAGGAGAGAATCCAAGACAGGCTTCAGGTCTGGAAAAGTGACTGCTGGCAGCTGTGGACACAGGAGGGCAGTGGGTGTTTCCTGGGTGAGGCTGCAGCTGGGGAAGGGCCCTTCCAACTCCTCAGTGGTGACTGGACATCCCAGGCCCCAGGGTTTTCTCAGCACCAAGAGGAAGTGCAGAGTGAGCAAAGCAGAAGACATTAAATGCATGATGTAGAATTGCTGCTTTCACACTCAGCTGTTGTATTAAGCATGAGAGATGTGTGTTTAACGTTGGCAAAGGAATTTTCAAAGTAGCAAAAAGCTTCGTGTCCTTGTTTTAGCTGTCAATGACGGAAACTCCATCTTCCTGTCTTTCTTTACCCAGCTTTCCCCATCCCCTGCTCCTCTCCTGCTCCTCCCTCACTGCGCCCACTGTCTGTCGGGAGTTGCTGCCATAGGGTGGCAGCTCTTGGTCCTGTTGGTGTTCACATTCCACTGGAAACCTGGAGGGAGGCGGGGGGACGGTATGCAACTTTTTTCTAATTTTTGTATTGGTATCCCAAGCGTTTGTATTTTTTGAATTGCAAACACTGTGCTTTCTGGTCTTTGGGGGTTGGTTGGACTTTGTGTATTGCCTTTTGGAAAACTTGAGTTTTACCACAACCTTAAGCAGATTTGAAATAAATTCTTTTGACACTGCCAAGAGCTGAAAGACAAGGTCTGATCTGTGCTTACTGCTCAGCAGCAAGGTCTGCCTCTCTTCAGAGTGGCCTAAATGCCAGCTGGATGGGGCAGAGGCTGCAGTGGGGTGGGGTGGGGGCCCGGGAGGCCCAAGGTCAATGTGCTTCTCGGTGTGTGCTCAGGAAATCACGAGGTGATTACATATGCTGTATGCTAAGTCGCTTCAGTCTAGTCCGACTTTGTGACTCCATGGACTGTAGCCTGCCAGGGTCCTCTGTCCATGGGATTTTCCAGGCAAGAATACTAGAGTGGGTTGCCATGCCCTCCTCCAAGGCATCTTCCTGACCCAGGGATCGAACTCACTTCTGTCTCCTGCATTGGCAGGTGGGGGTTCTTTACCACTAACACCATATGACTCTCAATTACAAGGTACCATCTCAAACAGTTCATGAAATTCATTTTTGCAAGTAATTGCTAAGAGTTAACAAATGGTTGAGATAAATTCATGATGAAAAGTTGACCACAGGCTGCAAGTAGAAGCTAAGATTTTGGGAAAATGTCCTAATTGACCTGGGAGGATGAAGGAGATAGACCAGCCCCTTCACCCACAGACTGAGCCTGGTGTCTGACTGAAAACTCAGTTTTCTCAAATTGTGCTTCTCAACAACAGCTGTCTCCCGTGCCCCCACAGCCGACGACCTGGTCTCAAGCTTCTGTCACCGGCCAGACCATCAAGTGGTTTAGCCAGGTTTCGGGGCCAGTCGTGCACTCAAAGCAGGACATCCCTTAGAGGGAGCTCTTGGCATCAACACTAAGAGAAGGAAGCAGAATCTGGCCAAGGGAGACCCAGCAAAGGCCTCAGCCATTCAGCTCAGTCACCCAGAGTTGGGACGTCAGTCATCACTGCCTGGGACGTTACAGGGGGCGGGCATTCCTGAGAAGGGCTCACTGCTGAAGCAGGTACCTCAGCACTCTCGGCAGAGGGTCTGGAGGGATACGGCAGGGCCCAGCAGTCCACGCACGCCCTGTGCCACACACAGGTTTCCCCTCAACTTTAGGGAGAGGCTCCTTCAGAGTCGCGGAGAGGGAAGCTGAGACGAGGCAGGCTGGCTGGTCCTGGAGCTGCACAGACCCTCACTGTCTGCCTGGACTCCATCCACCCCGCCAACCCAGCATCCCTGATCCAGACTCCCATCCCCTGGGGGGCAGGGGCGGGGAAGACCTGAGCTTCAGGTTGCCAAGGCCCTTCTCAGTCCAGGATTCCCGTGCTTGTCGACTTACCACCAACGCTGGGGACAGGGAGCACCGGAGACATCTGGGTGACCACCTGGGAACAGACTGCTCCTTGCCCCCTGGGTGACTGTAGCCCTGCCTCCGCTTGCCGGTCAGGGTCAGTTACCTCTGCAAGCTGGTGCCCATTGTTGCCCGGGCAAGAGCCTTGGTTCAGTGAAACACAGCTGTGCTCTCTGCTTCCTTCTTTGTCCACAAGGCCAAGCACTGCGGGGATGGGACTCAAGAATTCCCTAAGCGGTGCCTGGGATTAAGGGCAGGTGATGGTAGTGTTGTATGGCACCAGGACCGATCCACCCAGGTGTATCCATGGTCAGGGAGACGCCCTGCGAAGGGGGAAGACATAGCAAGGAAGCACTTCAGCTCCCCAAGCATGGGCTCCTTCCATGGCAGGACTGTTCCCCACCGTCACTTCTCTCTGTTGCTAGCCTTGCTGGAGGAAGCCTCGTGAGCGGGAAAATACACAGCACGGTCTTACACGTGATCATCAGTCCTGACCATGCAGGCTTGCTTGTCGCCCTTAGACCTATTTCCAGAGCACCCAGTGGTTACATGGCTCCTCTGTATTTACTCCATAAATTAAAAGGTGAAACAAGGAAAGCAATTTACACTAGGCGCTTGCATGCTCTTCCAGAATTGACTAGCCTGGGACTCTGGTTGAGAGTTGGGCCAAGTGCTCAGTTTCCTGAACCACAAAGGCTCATGGGAGGTGGGGTGAGGTGGGCCTGCTAGGTTTCCTGGCTCCCTATTGATAAGGAGTTAAACTGACCGGGTACCCACTCCAGTAGGTCACTTCCAGCTCCTTAGATTTTTCCTAGGGCTTTGTCATGTTTGGTGGGCTTCCCTGGTGGCTCAGTCAGTAAAGCGTCCTCCTGCAATGCAGGAGTGGAGAAGGCAGCAGCACCCCACTCCAGTACTCCTGCCTGGAAACTCCCATGGACAGAGGAGCCTGATGAGCTGCAGTCCATGGGGTCGCTAAGGTTCCGGCACGACTGAGCGACTTTCACTTTCACTTTTCACTCTCATGCATTGGAGAAGGAAATGGCAACCCACTCCAGTGTTCTTGCCTGGAGAATCCCAGGGACGGAGGAGCCTAATAGGCTGCCACCTACAGGGTCGCACAGAGTCGGACACGACTGAAGCGACTTAGCAGCAGCAGCAGCAACGCGGGAGACCTGGGTTCGATCCCTGGGTCAGGAAGATCCCGTGGAGAAGGAAATGGCACCCCACTCCAGCACTCTTGCCTGGAAAACCCCATGGAAGGAGGAGCCTGGTGGGCTACAATCCACGGGGTCGCAAAGAGTCGGACACAATTGTTTCATACCTTCTTAAAAAAAAAAAAAAAAAAGAAAAAAAAACACTTAAAAACTGCCAAGGACTTCACTGGTGGTCTTAGTGGTTAGGAATCCACCTGCCAATGGTTCCATCCCTTGTCTGGGAAGATCCCACACACAGTAACAGCTAAGGCTGTACGCCACAACTACTGAACCCATGCATCTAGAGCCCATGCTCTGCCACAAGAAGCCCCCACAGCTGAGAAGCCCTTGTACCGCAACTAGAGAGTAGCCCACATGCAACAATGCAGGGACAGAAGACTCAGCTCAGCCAAAAATGAACTAACTCAAATAAATCTGCCAAAATATAGACCCTAATGAATACTGCCTTTCAAAATAAACCAGGAAAAAAAAATACTTTCAGTGTTTTAATAAAACATTTCCAATTTTGCTTCAATTCAAAATATATTTTGAACAATGTAAATGCCTTCCAAGTCAACTTATGAGTCACTTAAGAGAATTAGCCAGTGGTGAAAAGTACCCCTCTGTTTCCCCCAAAACTTTATTATTAGGTTTAGATCTAATTTTTTGGACAGTGGGGAAAAAAAAAAAAAAAGCCAAAAATGAAGACCTTTTTTTAAGTGTCACAAGCTTTAAGAAGCCCCAATACTTTCAATAAGGGCAATACTATCTAAAAATATATGTATGGCTGCCCCAAGTTATGACTTTGAAGGAGATAACATTTGTTTAACTTATTGGTTGTGTTGTTTAATAGTCATGTTCATTTTTAACAAAAAGTTGTGTTTTATTTATACAGCTTCTTACAAAGGAGATTTTCTATACCTTAGGTAGGCTGAAAATTTAACTGCTTTTCCTCCAAAATAACTGACAAATTATCACATTCTTAATTCTTTCATGATTAAACATTTTTAGAAAGTTAAAAAGCAATTTTAAGCTAATTATTAGCATCTACAAATCTGTAAAATTATGAAATATCTACACGTAAACACACAAGGCACAAGTGAAAGTGAACCCTGGGTGAACCTCGCTGGAGAATATTAAACATTCTTCTCAATAATCTGACTTCACATTCATATTGCAGTTGGCCCAATGTGGTTATCATAAAAAAACAGATACTTTAGCAGCTAGAAATTAATTATTTCTTTTCCTTAAGATAAAAAGTCTGTGAAATACAAAATAAATAAGAATAATCTGGAAGTCTTGTAGGGGTCCAGTTTCGGTCCATTTGGCACTTTCCCATTTCTCCATTTTATAAAGTAATGTCATTTAGCCACTCTGGAAGAATTTATTTTCTTGATATCAATTTGGCTCAGAATCAATGTCCCATTTTTGAATTTTCCAACCTGTCCAATCCGTCCACTTGACAAAATACTTGGAGCAGACTTCTTCTTTTTTGATTTCCTACATTTAAAGTGAGAGAAAATTACTAAAATCAAGCTTTAAACAAATGATTCCAGCACCACAACCAGGCCACCTGGGTCTGCTCCTGTCAACTCTCAGCTCTTCCCAAGCACAGCTCCCGACCCAATGTAGTACCACCCTCCTTCCTGCGGTCCCTGAACTGCCTCCTGCCTCAGGGCCTTTCCACTGGTTTCTTCTACCCTGAATAATCTGCTACCAGGTCTTTCCAGATCTTCCTCTTTATTCAGTTCTCAAGACTCAGATGTGGCTTCCTTAGAACAACATACCAGCCCACCCTCAGTGACATTCTCTTATAGTGCGCTAAACTTCAACCTCCTCACGAAGCCTGCCAGCTTCCTTGGTGGCTCAGATGGCAAAGAATCTGCTTGCAACTGGGTTTGATCCCTGGGANCCTCTTTATTCAGTTCTCAAGACTCAGATGTGGCTTCCTTAGAACAACATACCAGCCCACCCTCAGTGACATTCTCTTATAGTGCGCTAAACTTCAACCTCCTCACGAAGCCTGCCAGCTTCCTTGGTGGCTCAGATGGCAAAGAATCTGCTTGCAACTGGGTTTGATCCCTGGGATGGGAAGATCCCCTGGAAGAGGGCATGGCAACCCACTCCAGTATTCTTGCCTGGAGAATCCCATGGATAGAAGAGTTTGGTGGACTACAGTCCATGGGGTCTGCAAAGAATCAACACAGCTGAGAGACTAACACTTTCACAAAGCCTGCCCGGACCTGACAAGCCCTATGTATCTGTTTGTAGGTTTTAATGTGTTTCCCGCCCTAAAATGTAAGCTCCTCCAGGGCAGAGACCCTCACTGTGCTCATGGGTATACCCGCAACATCTATGTCCCCAGCACACAGTGGAAGACAGACCACACAGCCAGAAACAACTCATCAGCTTCCAGCAGTAGACAAAAGTAGATTTTGAAACAGTAATTTCACAAGAGAGAAAGAGGTACTTGAATGAAGCTAAGAAATAAGCAGAATGGCAGAAAATCAAGGTTCCACTACTCAAAGCCCAGTGCTCTCCCTTGTGAGCTGTGGACAGGCAGGCAGCACAGATCCCGGCCGGTCATGCTGACCCAGCAGTACCTCTCTTAGGAGGGAACAGAGGTCTTGGAAACTTCAGTCCCAGCTTTTCCATCAGTCACTGCACATGGCTGGCACTTGAAAATAGGTTCCTTATTCAATTCTAAGGGAGTCACCTCATCTTGGACAGTTCACTAAATCCTGTCTCCCCTCCCAAGGTCCTGATTTAGGATAAAAGAGAGATAGTACAGCGCTGCACCAGGCTAGAAACACCACATCCATTCAAGGTATCACCTCCAGAACTAACCAAAAGGTTTATCCAAATCATTCCACCCCAGTGCCTAACTATCACTTACCTGTCTTCCTGCCCTTTCCTCTTCTTTTTCTTGAAAATATCTGTGTCCTTGGCCTGATTTCAGAATCAAAGAAAAAATATGCATCCATAATGGATAATGGAGAGTCAAAAAAAGGCAAGAGATTTGTCACCAAAAGAAACAGAGATACCGTTTATTTTTTAATATCTTTTCCAGTAGGCACATTAAACGTAACAGATTCAAAGTTTCATCCTAAAACCCTTTCAAGACTGTGAAAAGCCATTCAGAGGAAATGAACACTAGAAAGGTCAAACCTTCCATTTTAAGCAAAAGGGAGGGAACATAACATCCGCATACCCTTGTGGTTTGTCATAAGGCCGTGTGTTCTATACAACACAAAAGGCAAAAGAAACAACTTGATATAGCGAAAGGATCAAAGTAGCTCAGAGTATCTGACCAGGAGTTGGCTATTTCAAAGCAAGCCTTTCATGTAAATGAGTTCGATTACGTGGCTGGTATCACAAAATGCAGCTGACTCAAAGTGGACAGAATGGTTATTTAACTGTAGGCTTGCTGTTGCCTAGACTGCTTTCCAAGCAGAGGGGTCCAGCACTGCACTGCAGCAGACTGACACCACCTTTCCATTCTAGTTTAATAAAAAGGCTATGACACCTACCATTCTCTTTTCTTCTTCCTTTGCTGCCTTCTTTTCTTTGATGTGCTCCTGCAAAACCTTGTAATTCACATAACTATTTTTGGGAGGCTGAAACGAGAAAGTACACTTGTCATTTTTTATCTTGCAAACGCTTCCCAGCGTCCCCCATCCTGCCTTGCTCAGGTTTTCCCCTTTGTTATAACCTGGCTGGGGGTAGAAGGCAGAGGCAGCCACTCACCCGAGCACCCAGCATAATGGCACGTTCCTGTTCCAGGACTCTCTCCTTTCCCTTTCCATAGCCTGTGATCCCAAACCGGTGCACTTCCAAGCGAGCCTGCAGACACAAAGCACAGTCAGACCCAAGTGCCTTCCAAAGACTCCACAAAGGGAACACAGCCCGAGGGGTACTGCCCATCAGACACGACACGCTACACCCCCAACGCTATTATGTGTGACCTGCAGTGGCTGGCTACACCTCGTCAGAGTTCTGTCATGGTGGCAGGTAAGCGGCTTTGTGGAGCTCTCACAAAGGTTCACGACTTCCCCACACCATTCTCCCACATTTAATGCAGGCAGCTGAAGCTGAGATTTCTCTGCGCACAAATCAGTGACAAAACAAGGACGACCCACAGAGCTCTGTGGTGCTTTAAAGTGAAGTGAAGTCGCTCAGTCGTGCCCTACTCTGTGACCCCACGGACAGTAGCCTGTACCAAGCTCCTCCATCCATGGGATGTTCTAGGCAAGAATACTGGAGTGGGTTGCTGTTTCCTTCTCCAGGGAATCTTCCCGACCCAGGGATCGAACCCAGGTCTCCCGCATTTTACCGTCTGAGCCACCAGCCAAGTCCAAGTGGTGCTTCAGATGTGCCCTAAAACAAGCTGTTACCTGCAAAGGCAACAAAGCACCTCCCCAGACATATCTACTCACACCAAGAAACCCTTTATCACAGCAGCTTCAAACACAGGTCCATTTTCTTTAAAAACATTGTTGGAACTTCCCTGGTGCAGGTTAAAAAATCTGCCTTGCAATGCAGGGGATATGGGTCTGATCCCTGGAGCTATGAGCCTGAGCACGCCATAGCCTGTGCACCACAATCAAAGATCCCACATAACACAACTAAGATTCGGTGAAGCCAAATAAATAAATACATTAAAATAAACAACAACTTAAAAAATACATTATATATAAAAAACATGTTGTAAAACAGAAAAAGACACCAATACCCACTCTTGGCAGCTGAACTACTTCCTATCTTTTTTCTCACACATTTTTAAAATTTTATTATTGGAGGCCAATTACTTTACAATATTATAGTGGCTTCTGCCATACATTCACATGAATCAGCCATGGTTGTACATGTGTTCCCAATTCTGAACCAGCCCCCTCCCACCCCATCCTATCCCTCAGGGTCATCCCAGTGCATCAGCCCTGAGTACCTTGTCTCATGCATCGAACGTGGACTGGAGATCTGTTTCAAATATGATAATATACATGTTTCAATGCTATTCTCTCAAATCATCCCATCCTTGTCTTCTCCCACAGAGTCCAAAAGCCTGTTCTTTACATCTGTGCCTCTTTTGCTGTCTCGCATATAGGGTCATCATTACCATCATCTAAATTCCATATGTATGTGTTAATATACGGTATGGGCGTTTCTCTTTCTGGCTTACTTCACTCTGTATAATAGGCTCCAGTTTCATCCACCTCATTAGAACTGATTCAAAAGTGTTCTTTTTAATAGCTGAGTAATGTTCCATTGTGTATAGGTACCACAACTTTCTTATCCATTCGTCTGCTGATGGACATCTAGGTTGCTTCCATGTCCTGGCTATTATAAACAGTGCTGCAATGAACACTGGGGTACACGTGTCTCTTTCAATTCCAGTTTCCTCGGTGTGTATGCCCAGCAGTGGGATTGCTGGGTCATATGGCAGTTCTATTTCCTGTTTTTAAAGGAATCTCCACACTGTTCTCCATAGTGGCTATATTAGTTTGCATTCCCACCAGTGTAAGAGGGTTCCTTTTTCTCTGTACCCTCTCCAGCATTTATTGTTTGCAGACTTTTGGATCGCAGCCATTCTGACTGGCGTGAGATGGTACCACACTGTGGTTTTGATTTGCAATTCTCTGATCATGAGTGATGTTGAGCATCTTTCCACGTGTTTTTTAGCTATCTGTATGTCTTCTTTGCAGAAACGTCTGTTTAGTTCTTTGGCCCATTTTTTGATTGGGTTCCTTATTTTTCTGGAATTGAGCTGCAGGAGCTGCTTGTATATTTTTGAGATTAATTCTTCGTCAGTTGCTTTGTTTGCTATTATTTTCTCCCATTC
>SJYA01008201.1:0-16737 GCA_006410615.1 Neotragus moschatus | reverse complement strand
AATAAGGAGTTCATGATCTGAGCCACAGTCATCTCCTGGTCTTGTTTTTGTTGACTGTATAGAGCTTCTTAGAAACACATAATTGTGAAATAAAAGAATCCTTTGGTTTGAAGGTCTTTCGGGGAGGAGTGGGCCAGGGGGCCTGGCAGGCAGGCCCCTCTGCCCCACTGCCATCAGCCGTGAGTGGACACTCCCCGCCCTCCTCACAGGCTGCTGCCACGTGTGTTTGCGCCAGTTCATAACACACACGTACATGCACTCTAAGTGGCCATTAGTGTTCATTGCTAAGTTTTAATACCTTTTTCTGATCTTCAAATTTCTAGAGAAAGTGCTTCTATGGTAAGTGTGGTGTGAACTCCAGGGCCAAAGACCACTGTTGAATGCTGGCATTTACCTGAATATAATAAGCTGGATGGAAATCCCATCTGTCCTCTACAGGGTGGACCAGGCATGCCAGCCAGAGCAGGTGTCAGCCAGCACTCCAGGGGAGGGAGGAGGGTGTTCCCAGGGTGTGTGGATGGAGCCTGACCAGTGGGCAGGCCCAGGGTCAAGCACAGGCTCAGGAAAGCGATGCCTGTCACCACGTCCTTCCTCGTGGTTGGTGAGGAGCTGTCTACAGCTGGGAAGACGCTCTGCTATACCAGCAAAAGCCCAGCATAAACTGCATGTGTGTGTGCGGCCCGTCCTCCCCAAGCTCCCTTGCACGGCCTCCACGCACGTTCTGAGCACAGGCGCCTGCTTCCCCGCCCACGTTTCTGCAGAATAAAAGCCTGAATACAGCTGGGGATTAGTAGAATCTTTCCATAACTCTGGCCAAGCTGCAAAACCAAGCCACAGAAGTGAAAAGGAAGGTGCTCCTACAAGGAGGGGCCGGGTCTCCTAGGAGCCCACCCCACCCACACTGCACCTGTCCTCAGACACCCCGTTCCTGCCCCCTTGGCACTTCCCACGCAATAAACACCAGATTCGAGAAGAACCTTCCTTCCACACCCGTCCCTTCAACCAAAGTATCCACATGGACAGCGAGAACAATGGGACATTTCCGTACAGTGAAGTGTGGCTGCTGCCTGGTTGGGAAAATCGGTGTGAGTGAGCAGGAGGGCGTTTGCATCCCAGAAGCGAAGTATTGCAGGGAAATTACAAGAAACCTGGCCGACTTCACCCATGGTTTTCTAAGAAAGTGCTTTCAGACACTAGTTAATCTTTCAAAAGGTGTCACTAACATCACGGAAACAGGTACGTCTTCTGCTTTCTCCTTCACAAAATAAGGCTCAGCGCAACTCAACGTGCTGGTACCTGCTTGAAACAAGCACCTGCCAGCATCTCTCACACTGAGGGACACAGAGGCCAACTCGTTGCGCTAATTTTATTCTTTCTCTCTCATTTCCTCCATGAGTTTGTAAAAGGATTATTAGGTGCAAGTGTTAGCTCACTGAAAACACATTTTCAGCAATTTTTGGGTACTGGATGACATAACACTTTTAAAAATAAATGTATTTGAATTCCACATTATGCACACCCTCTGGCTTTTACGTGATGACCAGTCCCTTGAAACATTAGGTTCTGTGTTACTGTTAATTACATGTGTCATCATGGTGAAGCAGTTATGAGTTCTGACCAGTGCCTTGGCTCCTGGTATAAATGTCTGAACCATGGGCAGAATTTCTAATTATAAGATGCCTGCTCTTCAAACAGAAAGGAGGCTTGAAGGTAAACGCTAAGTACAAATGGCTCAACATTTTATGTAACACTTCAGGAAGATGTTTCTATTGTTACATAACGTGTTCTTCCTTAGTGAGCTTGACCCAGGATAGTTGTGACACGTGGCTCAAGAAACGTCTTGGAAAACGGTCTGACAAGTCTCCATCACCAATCAATCAAAACTCAAGCTGCAGAGCATTTTCAAATAAAAATGATCTGAATCGTTTGTAACATTTTGGTAAATTATTAATGGAAAACAGACCCTTTTATAGATTATTCTCCCACCAGCGTTATTGCCTTCAGTACATCAAGCCCACTTACGAGAAATAAAATAACACAGACAGACCATCTGGAGAGGGATCTGTGAAGAATGATCTGCCTCTCCTTTGCCATCATAGGCATACAAACCCAGAAACGCTCGCTCCCTTCGGCCAACGAAAGCAGCTGGTCATTCCTGCTGCTGACCACAGCCCTCGCGGCCACTGCTGAAGATTCCGAGTCCCGGATTGCCACAACCTAAGCTGTCAGAACCAGATCTTCCATTTGTTTAAGCTTTCTTGAAAGCAAAGGTCTCATAATATCTTGGGCTTTGTCCATTGACCCAAATGTATCCCGATATTCCCCATAATCCCACCTAAACTGACTCCCTTTTCGGTTACGAGCAGACATTCGTAAGACGGTCGGCAACAGCCAGCAGCGCCAGCCGCGGGTTCGCCGCGCGAGCTGAGGGAGACCTACCGGGACAGCGGGGTGTCTTGTGGGCCACGGCGGTGCCGCTGATGGGCCTCCCGTTGGGCGTCACACACCAGCAGTACCCCGTGTAGCTGTGGCACTGGACCTGTGGGGGGAGGGACAGATGGGGCGGTCAGTGCCCATGGGGGTGTCCGCGGCGCACCAGGAGGCCCAGGCTTCCTGAGGGCTGCGTCTGGACACCTGGCAAGGGGCCCCGCAGTGCCCTGGACCTGGATCTGAGGGCTGAAAGGAGCCGGGGTGTTTGCACCGGACGCCGGTGGTGCTGGCCCGTCACTGTTCAGAGTCTAACCCCCACCAGCCCTCATCTTACGAGAGGGGGTCCGAGGCACTGAGCAGTCCAGACACTTGCCCGAGGCAGAGTCGGGGACAGGAGACGTGTCCAGCTGCCAGTGAGATGCTCCGCCCTGGCTCCACCTGCCCCCACCAGCCAGCCTGAGTGGACGCCACCCACAGCTCCAACCTCCCTCTGTCTCTCTCCTCCCTGAGTCTTCCAAAGGTCAAGTGATTGCTGTAAAAAATGCACAGAATTCACATTATTGGACGAAATCTAAAGTGGAAGTTGCTCAGTCGTGTCCAGCTCTCTGCAACCTCATGGACTACACCGTCCATGGAACTCTCCAGGCCAGAACACTGGAGTGGGGAGCCGTTCCCTGCTCCAGGGGAATTTTCCCAACCCAGGGATGGAACCCAGGTCTCCCGCCCTGCAGGTGGATTCTTTACCAGCTGAGCCACCAGGGGAGCTGTACTATTGGCTGGCTCACGACAGAGCCTATCTTCTTTGCTTTTTTCCTATCAGAAACTAATACGTCAGTTAGCAGGGCATCTCAGGAATTCATTTCCTTTAATACAAAATGACATTGATAATATCGACTCGTCCTGGGCGGAGAACTGGGTGATTAGACGCTGCCGCTGACGGACACGGTGACTGCGGGAAAGGCAGACGGCGCACGTGATCCTGACCTGTGACCTGGCAGGTGCCCCTCCAGAAACCACACCGCACAGGGGCTGGGGTCTCTGCCGTGAGTGGGCCGGCGGGACCCCGACCGCTCCCAGGGACAGGGGCGCCTGCTCCAGGGNTCACCAATCAATCAAAACTCAAGCTGCAGAGCATTTTCAAATAAAAATGATCTGAATCGTTTGTAACATTTTGGTAAATTATTAATGGAAAACAGACCCTTTTATAGATTATTCTCCCACCAGCGTTATTGCCTTCAGTACATCAAGCCCACTTACGAGAAATAAAATAACACAGACAGACCATCTGGAGAGGGATCTGTGAAGAATGATCTGCCTCTCCTTTGCCATCATAGGCATACAAACCCAGAAACGCTCGCTCCCTTCGGCCAACGAAAGCAGCTGGTCATTCCTGCTGCTGACCACAGCCCTCGCGGCCACTGCTGAAGATTCCGAGTCCCGGATTGCCACAACCTAAGCTGTCAGAACCAGATCTTCCATTTGTTTAAGCTTTCTTGAAAGCAAAGGTCTCATAATATCTTGGGCTTTGTCCATTGACCCAAATGTATCCCGATATTCCCCATAATCCCACCTAAACTGACTCCCTTTTCGGTTACGAGCAGACATTCGTAAGACGGTCGGCAACAGCCAGCAGCGCCAGCCGCGGGTTCGCCGCGCGAGCTGAGGGAGACCTACCGGGACAGCGGGGTGTCTTGTGGGCCACGGCGGTGCCGCTGATGGGCCTCCCGTTGGGCGTCACACACCAGCAGTACCCCGTGTAGCTGTGGCACTGGACCTGTGGGGGGAGGGACAGATGGGGCGGTCAGTGCCCATGGGGGTGTCCGCGGCGCACCAGGAGGCCCAGGCTTCCTGAGGGCTGCGTCTGGACACCTGGCAAGGGGCCCCGCAGTGCCCTGGACCTGGATCTGAGGGCTGAAAGGAGCCGGGGTGTTTGCACCGGACGCCGGTGGTGCTGGCCCGTCACTGTTCAGAGTCTAACCCCCACCAGCCCTCATCTTACGAGAGGGGGTCCGAGGCACTGAGCAGCCCAGACACTTGCCCGAGGCAGAGTCGGGGACAGGAGACGTGTCCAGCTGCCAGTGAGATGCTCCGCCCTGGCTCCACCTGCCCCCACCAGCCAGCCTGAGTGGACGCCACCCACAGCTCCAACCTCCCTCTGTCTCTCTCCTCCCTGAGTCTTCCAAAGGTCAAGTGATTGCTGTAAAAAATGCACAGAATTCACATTATTGGACGAAATCTAAAGTGGAAGTTGCTCAGTCGTGTCCAGCTCTCTGCAACCTCATGGACTACACCGTCCATGGAACTCTCCAGGCCAGAACACTGGAGTGGGGAGCCGTTCCCTGCTCCAGGGGAATTTTCCCAACCCAGGGATGGAACCCAGGTCTCCCGCCCTGCAGGTGGATTCTTTACCAGCTGAGCCACCAGGGGAGCTGTACTATTGGCTGGCTCACGACAGAGCCTATCTTCTTTGCTTTTTTCCTATCAGAAACTAATACGTCAGTTAGCAGGGCATCTCAGGAATTCATTTCCTTTAATACAAAATGACATTGATAATATCGACTCGTCCTGGGCGGAGAACTGGGTGATTAGACGCTGCCGCTGACGGACACGGTGACTGCGGGAAAGGCAGACGGCGCACGTGATCCTGACCTGTGACCTGGCAGGTGCCCCTCCAGAAACCACACCGCACAGGGGCTGGGGTCTCTGCCGTGAGTGGGCCGGCGGGACCCCGACCGCTCCCAGGGACAGGGGCGCCTGCTCCAGGGAGGGAGCTGCCGCCCCGCGGGGGAGAGGCAGAGCCGGTCGGGGGGGAGGGCAGATTCGGTCCCAGAGGAGGCCGCCCACCTGGCTGTAGGTCCCGTCGTCGCTGCACTCGGGGATGAACACCTGCTGCAGCTCCCGGCGGGCCTGCTCCTGCGTGTACTTCCTCTCGGCCACGCACCTGGACACGTCTGCAGGGAGGCAGAGGGCAGGGTGGCGGTCAGGTCCCTGGAGACGCCCAGCAGAGGCACCACGTGGGCGGCCAGACTGCAGGGGCCTCACGGGGGCGGGCGGCTGCAGGCAGGCACCTGTCAGGGTGCCAGTGTCCTCGAGGGGAGGCCAGACCTGGTGGGAAGAGTGCGGTGTCCTCCATGCCCAGGGAGCCAGGAGGTCAAGGCTTCGAAAAACCACCGGGCTTGACCATGGTGAAAGGCGGACTCTACTTCCTGGACAGCGGAAAGTCGGGTCACGGGTAGACTCCAGGACTCAAGGACATCCTCCGGAGCATAAGGCCAGGCCGTGTGCCATGTGGGGGCCACGTCTGAGAGCTATCGTGAGAATCAGCCCAGGGACACTGGCCAGGCATGAGAGGGGCACAGGCCGTCTGGCCCGTGGCTGCAGCCCAGGGGGCCTGCCCGTCTGTGTCCACCTTGTCCACCCCGCAGGCTCTTCCTTCTGCATCTGAGTTTCTTAGCATGTCAGAGGGAAACCAGCTCCTGCGCTTCCACCCTCAAGTGGAAAACCCAACAAGACGTCAGATTAAAGAGTCAAGTATCTTTATCAGCCCTCCTGGCGCACTGAGCACAGATTCCACACATTCACGGTGAAATAGCCACTGTGATGACTGGATGGAAAGCACGAGGTTCCTCCTGCTCCTCAGGAGGATACCCCTGGGGCCCCATAAACTAGCAGAAAAGGGAAAGACTGGGGCAGGCCCCACCCAGCTCCGGACGCAGATGTCAGGAAACACAGCCGCCGAGATGCAGCATGGAGACAGGGTCACGGTGAGGAAGGCGGCCCCCACTCACCTGCTGCATCTGAGCTGGGCACCAGAGCCTGCTCACCCCGACGCCCATCTCGGAGGGCTGGCGCGAGTTACGGGGGCCAGGCTGAGCACCAGGAAGGGCCCATCGTCCCAAGACCGCAGGCCAGCTGAGTTTGTATCCACCACAGAGAAGGCTGCCCCTGGGGCCGCCTCCACCAGCCTCCCGCCCGGGGCCCACACCCCGAGCACAGGGCTTATTTCTGCGGACCGCCAGCCCATGTAACTCACTTGAATCTCACAAGTCGAAAAGAATGGCTTTCCCCATTTTTCTTAAGTGTTTCCAGATTTAAATTACAAGTTGTCTAGGTCTGAAAGGGCCTCTGGACGCTGAGAGATACCGCTGCAAACGTGTCCACCGCCCAGCATTTTTAGTGGGTGACTCTCTGCTTGCCTGAGAGTAAAATCTCCTGGCCATGATGAGACGCCATCTGGGGCCCAGCTCCAGGCTCAGGGCTCCTGCCCCGCGGTGCCAGGCCTGAGCACAGATGCTGCTGCTGGGGGCCCTCGTGTGGGACCCCAGGCAAGCGCTGCGTTGCCGCCCCTTGGCAGGACGGGCCTGTGCGCCGGGGGGTGCGTTGATGCGGGCCTCCTGCCGTGATGGCGCTCCTGCCAGCACTCAGCAACATGTGGCTTTAATGCAGCCTGTGTTTTCGCTGAGGAGAAAACACTGCTGTGCTGGACTTCTGCCCTCATTTTTTCAGTATAACCTGTGGTTTGACTGTCTAAAAGGAAACGTGATACGGTTCCCAGCCTGCAAGCTCTCCACGAGGGTCCAGACAAGTTACAAATTACTCCCAACAGCTGAACTCTGGCAGAACATNAACACTGCTGTGCTGGACTTCTGCCCTCATTTTTTCAGTATAACCTGTGGTTTGACTGTCTAAAAGGAAACGTGATACGGTTCCCAGCCTGCAAGCTCTCCACGAGGGTCCAGACAAGTTACAAATTACTCCCAACAGCTGAACTCTGGCAGAACATGGCACAAACACATACATCGACCAAAGAACCCACGGCCTCGCTCCTGTCTCCGATGCCATCCTCAGAAGCGTGTGCGGTTGCCGCTGATCGGGGAGTTCTCAAACCTCTTATGTGGACAGAGCGTTAAACTCTGGTTTACGCTGGCACATGGCTGGCGACCCAGGCACGGGGAGCCAGGAGGACTGTGCAGCAGGAAACGCAGGGCCCATCCCTGAGAGCAAGCCTCTATCTGCCCACCAATCCAGGGTGCCGCTTGCCGGACCACCTGCCGCACCCCAGACGTCTAAGTCAGGCGCAGCAGCTGTACTCTTAAGAAGGGTCTCGACAGCAGCCCACCGCTTCGATACTACTGAAATACGGGGCCAACACCCGGTGTGTGTTGTCTCCTTTTCCTCATTGTTTTCTCTCAGTTGCAAAGTAAAAGCGATTCCTTTTCACAAGCGTGTCTATGCATCAGGAGACATCAGTCACAAGACTATCACGATGCCTCGCTCGCTCTAAACCAAAAAAAAAACAGCCACGTTTTATAGCAGTTATTTCTAAGGGTGTTGTCCTTTAAACAGGAAGCAAATCATTTCCTACTTTGCTAAAATCACTCCAGATCAGATTAAGCGATTATGAGAAGAGACACATTTGCTGCCCATTTCATGCAGAAGAATTTTGGAGAACAGTCACCAGGGCCCGAGGAGGCTCAGCCAGAACGAGGTCGGGGCACTGACGTTTACAGGCGGCCCTGAGCTGGACCACCCCGAGCCTCGGCGCCCTTCTCTCGGGGCCCCCATCCATCACACACACAGGACGATGCTGAAACGTGACCCTGAAGAAAGGGGATCGTGTTCCCTCTGACTCTTCCTAGGTGAGTCCTCACTCCAGAGAGAACCCCCCGGCCAGCTGCTTACTGAGGAAGGAGCTCGAGGGGATATGGAGTTATTTACGGTCCATCTATGAAATCTGTGGAGAGGCGACACTGAGTAATTTTCTGGTCAGCAGACCTGCTGACTCTGGACCCAGCAGGGCAACTACGTGTTGGTTCTGAGCATGAGGGGGGGTCAACGTTCTGGGGACACAGAGTTCTCTCCGCTGTGTCCCCGTGGCCAGCACGCCAGGCCTGCATGGACTAGGCTGGGGTCAAAACAAGCAAGGCCGACGAAGAAGCCGGCTCTCTGCTGGTAGCAGCCACAGAATGCTAGCCCGAGGTTGACTGGCTTCTTACTTGGCTGGCACCCAATGGAGCAGATCTTGCATTTCAAAAGTTGTAATGCTTCACCATCTGTCATTTTGAAGGCCAGACTCAGGAAAACGAAGAACTCTGTGCTGCGGTCTTTGGCGTAAACGTGCAGAGTGCCGGGCTGTGACGGGACCAGCAGGACGCCAAGGAGGCCCCTCATCTGCCCGCCTGCAGCCGGCCAGCGGGCAGCAGCGCAGCAAGAGCCCACGCCACTGTTCGACCAGAGGAGCGGCTCAGAGCCGAGGAGAACAGGCCCAGCGTCTACTTTAAATGTGTGTTATCATTGTAAACGCACAAAGAAAGACACAAGTCAGACAGGAAAACCCAGCGTGCACAACTGGGGTGGCCAAGTCCTAAAGGCAAAAGACGAAGTGCAAACGACGGCACAAACACACCCGAGTGCGCAGGCGTTTCTGACGTGTTCATCCGGACACAGCCGATCAGAACCGGCTCCGTGAAGACTGACCCCGCGACCGTCCGTGCGTCACACCAGCTCCCCATGCAGGTGGTCTCGGGGTCCTTCTGTGTGAACTTTGGCCTCCACCTGTGCGGGAAGGGGACAGCTGAGGCTGCTCTGCGCTCGCCCAGCTCCCCCGATGAACTCTTGGAGGATACAGGTGTTGCTGAAGCAAACAGAGAAGTGTCTTTTTTGTTTGTTTTGTTTTCTTTTTTTTACGATATTTCACAGAGTCCTGTTGTATTTCCGATCCTGGTTTGAGCGTGAGAGCAACAGCCCCACCTCTTGTGTCTGCTTTCATCGAGAGGCTGCGTCTAACATCAGACCTGGGAGAACTCCGTGGAAGGTTAAGGCCAACAAGCCTGCGGAGGGCTTCTGCAAGGGACAAGTGCTAGCCTGATTAAACCGTCCTGGAGCCACGCGTGTAACAGATGTCTTCGGGTGTGAGGAGTCTGATGAGACATGGTGGGAAGCGAGGACACAGGCCTGAACGAAAGGGCCTGGCAGAAGAGACGCGCACACATGTGCGAACACACACACGTGTACAGGTGTTCTTGCAGGACACACACAACCTCCCCATACGAAGGTGCCTGCCCACATACACACATGTATGTGAACCTGTGCACACAGGCACACACATCACACCTGCAGATGCCTCCATGGAAAGATTCTTTGCTGAAGAAAATGCTGGCAGGCCAACACTGACTTCAGTTCAGTTCAACTCAGTTGAGTCGCTCAGTCGTGGCCGACTCTTTGTGACCCCATGGGCAGCACACCAGGCCTTCCTGTCCATCACCATCTCCCGGAGCTTACCCAAACCCACGTCCATTGAGTCAGTGATGCCATCCAGCCATCTCATCCTCTGTCGGCCCCTTCTCCTCCTGCCCCCAATCCCTCCCAGCATCAAGGTCTTTTCCAATGAGTCAACTCTTCGCATGAGGTGGTCAAAGTACTGGAGTTTCAGCTTTAGCATCATTCCTTCCAAAGAACACCCAGGACTGATCTCCTTTAGAATGGACTGGTTGGATCTCCTTGCAGNTTGGAATGAAAACTGACTTTTCCAGTCCTGTGGCCACTGCTGAGTTTTCCAAATTTGCTGACATATTGAATGTAGCACTTCGCAGCATCATCTTTCAGGATTTGAAATAGCTCAACTGGAATTCCATTACCTCCACTAGCTTTGTTCATGGTGATGCTTCCTAAGGCTCACTTGACTTCAGATTCCAGAAGGTCTGGCTCTAGGTGAATGTGAGTGATCACACCATCATGATTATCTGGGTCGTGAAGATCTTTTTTGTGCAGTTCTTCTCTGTATTCTTGCCACCTCTTCTTAATATCTTCTGCTTCTGCTAGGTCCATACCATTTCTGTCCTTTATTGAGCTCATCTTTGCATGAAATGTTCCCTTTGTATCTCTAATGTTCCCTTTGTATCTCTCATTTTCTTGAAGAGATCTCTAGTATTTCCCATTCTGTTGTTTTTGTCTATTTCTTTGCATTGATCATGAGGAAGGCTTTATTGCTATTCTTTGGAACTCTGCATTCAAATGGGTATATCTTTCCTTTTCTGCTTTACTTTTCANTAATGTTCCCTTTGTATCTCTCATTTTCTTGAAGAGATCTCTAGTATTTCCCATTCTGTTGTTTTTGTCTATTTCTTTGCATTGATCATGAGGAAGGCTTTATTGCTATTCTTTGGAACTCTGCATTCAAATGGGTATATCTTTCCTTTTCTGCTTTACTTTTCACTTCTCTCCTTTTCTCAGCTATATGTAAGTCCTCCTCAGACAGCCATTTTGCTTTTTTGCATTTCTTTTTCTTGGGGATGGTTTTGATTCCTATCTCCTGTACAATGTCATGAACCTCCATCCATAGTTCATCAGGCAGTCTGTGTATCAAATCTAGTCCCTTAAATCTATTTCCCACTTCCACTGTATAGTCATAAGAAATATGATTTAGGTCATATCTGAATGGTTGAGTGGATTTTCCTCCTTTCTTCAATTTAGGTCTGAATTTGGCAATAAGGATTTAATGATCTGAGCTGCAGTCAGCTCCCGGTCTTGTTTTTGCTGACGGTATAGAGCTTCTCCATCTTTGGCTGCAAAGAATATAATCAATCTGATTTTGGTGCTGACCATCAGGTGATGTCCATGTATAGAGTCTTCTCTTGTGTTGTTGGAAGAGGCTGCTTCCTATGACCAGTGTGTTCTTTTGGCAGAACTCTATTAGCCTTTGCCCTGCTTCATTCTGTACTCCAAGGCCAAATTTTCCTGTTACTCCAGGTGTTTCTTTACTTCCTACTTTTGCATTCTAGTCTGCTATAATGAAAAGGACATCTTTTTTGGGTGTTAGTTCTAAAGGATCTTGTAGGTCTTCATAGAACTGTTCTACTTCAGCTTCCTCAGTGTTACTGGTCGGGGCATAGACTTGGATTACTGTGATATTGAATGGTTTGCCTTGGAAATGAACAAAGATCATTCTGTCATTTTTGAGATTGCATCCAAGTACTGCATTTCAGACTCTGTTGGCTATGATGGCTACTCCATTTCTTCTGAGGGATTCCTGCCCACAGTAGTAGATATAATGGTCATCTGAGTTAAATTCACTCATTCCGATCCATCTTAGTTCTCTTGGCCAGGTCACATTGTCCATTTGCCATGTAAATTTAAACCTTTGTCATAATACAGTTAATAGTTATGCGTTATATATGTAATTAATATTCTGTTACATGAGAAATAATTTAATATACAGTTTTTGTCTGAGTAAGCAATTTGATGACAAGTTTGTTGTGTTTCCATTGTATTATCTGTTGCAAGGTCAAAATCATGTATTCAAATAGTGTATCCTCAGATTATTTTTGGAATGAGATGAAGTAAAAATAAAATAAATAGGTCTTCTAGAGTAGGATAAATGTAAAACACAGTGCTTGTTATTTCAAGGTCTCTTGCTTCCTTATCAGTTGGGAAAATCATACCCAAAGATGGCATCTAACCACAGATTTAGAAATTTAGAGATATAGACCATATATGNGATTATTTTTGGAATGAGATGAAGTAAAAATAAAATAAATAGGTCTTCTAGAGTAGGATAAATGTAAAACACAGTGCTTGTTATTTCAAGGTCTCTTGCTTCCTTATCAGTTGGGAAAATCATACCCAAAGATGGCATCTAACCACAGATTTAGAAATTTAGAGATATAGACCATATATGGCACCCCACTCCAGTACTCCTGCCTGGAGAATCCCATGGACGGAGGAGCCTGGTAGGCTGCAGTCCATGGGGTTGCTAACAGTCGGATGTGACTGAGCAACTTCAATTTCACTCTTCACTTTCATGCATTGGAGAAGGAAATGGCAACCCACTCCAGTGTTCTTGCCTGGAGAATCCCAGGGACGGCGGAGCCTGGTGGGCTGCTGTCCATGGGGTCGCACAGAGTCGGACACAACTGAAACGACTTAGCAGCAGCAGCAGCATACTAGATCTGTGCTGTTTAGTGTGATAGTCATTAGCCACCTGTGGTTATATATACATCAATTTCAATTCATTAAAATTAAATTATTTAAACATATGGCTTCTCAGTCACACAAGCTGTATTTCAAGTGCTTAATAACCAAAACACTGATTGTGCAGATACAAAACATTTCCATTACTGCAAAAACTAGCATATAGCATTGCCCTAGATAGATCCCACTAAGATAGAAATGTTATGTGGAATTAGAAAAATCACTGAGAGATTTCTGAGGTAAAGTTAATTGCATTCATAGAAAAAACACTTAAATCAGAGGTAAATTTTAATGAATTTCCCTTAAGCAGTTTGTGCTGGCTGTAAAATATAGTCATATCTTTCCTAAAGCCCCTTTCTCCTCAGAGAATTCTATTTATAGATACGTGAAAAGTTCCTGATGTTTTCTACAACATAAACTGAAGAAGAAATTCAAAACCTTTCACTAATCCGCAGGATGCAGTTGTAATCAAACTGGACTTGATATTTTCTAGGTGTAAATATTTATCTAGAAAGTTATGCTCTCCTTTTAAATTTAGGATTTTCGATTAGATATGGTTTGCACAGAAGAGATCTTCATCCCCTACATCCCTGTTTATTTTCATAAAGGATTCTTTTTACCTCTTTCCTCATCAGTATATTTGAAGGAAAAGTCAGAAGGTGCATTTATATTTTTTCAACAGAATAAAGTTGAAGCTCCATATGAAAACTTTCAGTTAAGTTCAGTTGATCAGTCGTGTCCAACTCTTTGTGACCCCATGAATCGCAGCACGCCAGGCCACCCTGTCCATCACCAACTCCCAGAGTTCACTCAGACTCACGTCCAACGAGTCAGTGATGCCATCGAGCCATCTCATCCTCTGTTGTCCCCTTCTCCTCCTGCCCCCATTCCCTCCCAGCATTGGAGTCTTTTCCAATGAGTCAACTCTTTGCATGAGGTGGCCAAAGTACTGGAGTCTCAGCTTTAGCATCGTTCCTTCCAAAGAAATCCCAGGGCTGATCTTTAGAATGGATTGGTTGGATCTCCTTGCAGTCCATGGGACTCTCAAGAGTCTTCTCCAACACCATAGTTCAAATACATCAATTCTTCGGCACTCAGCCTTCTTCACAGTCCAATTCTCACATCCATACATGACTACTGGAAAAATCATAGCCTTGACTAGATGGATCTTCGTTGACAAAAGAATGTCTCTGCTTTTGAATATGCTATCTAGGTTGGTCATAACTTTTCTCCCAAGGAGTAAGCGTCTTTTAATTTCATGGCTGCAGTCACCATCTGTAGTGATTTTGGAACCCCCAAAAATAAAGTCTGACAGTTTCCACTGTTTCCCCATCTATTTCCCATGAAGTGATGGGACCGAATGCCATGATCTTAGTTTTCTGAATGTTGAGCTTTAAGCCAACTTTTTCAATCTCCACTTTCACNCGCTCAGCTTTCTTCACAGTCCAACTCTCACATCCATACATGACTACTGGAAAAACCATAGCCTTGACTAGATGGACCTTTGAGGACAAAGTAATGTCTCTGCTTTTTAATATGTTGTCTGGTTGTTTCCTTCCAAGGAGTAAGTGTCTTTTAATTTCATGGCTGCAAGTCACCATCTGCAGTGATTTTGGAGCCCCCCAAAATAAAATCAGCCACTGTTTCCACTGTTTCCCCATCTGTTTGCGATGGGAGTGGATGCCATGATATTCGTTTTCTGAATGTTGAGCTTTAAGCCACGTTTTTCAGTCTTCTCTTTCACTTTCATCAAGAGGCTCTTTAGTTCTTCGCTTTCTGCCATAAGGGTGGTGACATCTGCATATCTGAGGATTGATATTTCTCCTGGCAGTCTTGATTCCAGCTTGTGTTTCTTCCAGTCCAGCGTTTCTCATGATGTACTCTGCATAGAAGTTAAATAAGCAGGGTGACAATATACAGCCTTGACGGACTCCTTTTCCTATTTGGAACCAGTCTGTTGTTCCATGTCTGGTTCTAACTGTTGCTTCCTGACCTGCATATAGGTTTCTCAAGAGGCAGGTCTGGTGGCCTGGTATTCCCATCTCTTTCAGAATTTTCCACAGTTTATTGTGATCCACACAGTCAAAGGCATTTACGTAGTCAATAAAGCAGAAATCGATGTTTTTCTGGAACTCTCTTGCTTTTTCCATGATCCAGCGGATGTTGGCAATTTGATCTCTGGTTCCTCTGCCTTTTCTAAAACCAGCTTGAACACTGACTCAGAGCAACCAAACTGTGCCCTGGTCCTGGGCACCGTCACCAGATAACAAAGCCTCCCTGGGAGGCAGAGGGGACTTTGGAGGCGCTGCCTTCTTCCAGGGCAGGTCATCTGAAGCCTAGGCAAGCGGCCAGCGACGCAGCTTCCAGGCCGTTCCTCGGCTCTCCAAATACAGCCAGGGTTGCTGACCACCACAGGGCCATGATCAGAAAAACCTTCAGAGAGACAGACTTCCTCGTGTTTGCCTGACCCAACCCCGTTTCAGAGACGAGAAGTCAGGTGCAGCCCGCCAGCCCGGCCTCTCGTCCTGGTTGTGTGGTTCCCTGACCTCTGGGAGCTGGGGGCGTGCAGAGGCCAGGACCTTACCACCCCAGCCCTATCTCTGCCCATGTGGAGACCCACAGTGGCTCCTGCCCTGGACCGGGGCGGGGAGGGAGGCGGGGGGGCCACGCCAGTGCTGCTGGGCTGCACGCCTGCAGCGCTTTCAGGGGTTACATCATGCGTTTTAGTAAAGTTATAGTGAAAGCACCAGAGCACGTCAGGGAGGGCGCCGCTGCACTGAGAGGGGCTGGCCGGCACTCTCAGGCCCGGAGAGGCCCACTGGGAACCTTGGCACTCTCCACGTGTGCGGGCCACGCCTTCCACAGAGTGTCCAGAAACAGAGCTGGGCCTGAGCTCTCCCGCAGGACCAGCAGAGTCCAGGCCCCGCCCAGGTCAGCAGGACGTCCCCCGCAAGTGGCCCGGGTCATGTGGGTGAGTGCAGGTGGCCCCATGGACCCAGGGCCCAGCCTGCCCTGAGCATGCCGAGGTGACTCATCACAGCACCCAACTCGGACAAAGGGCCGGCGAGCGATCCCAAGGCTTCTAGACCAATGGTCACGATTTGGCTGGAGTGGACGCCCAGCTGTGTATCACTCAGGTTTTTCACAGGGAGAGAGTGAGGGGTCTGGAAGTCATCACAACCGTCATGGCGCGGGGTCCATCTGCATAACCTTTCAGGCCCTCCGTGCTCACGTGCTGATGACCCTCATGCCCACCAAGACCCCACACGGGCAGCGGTCACTCCGCGATGACCATCAGGGGCAGCGATCACTCCGCGATGACCATCAGGACAGCACTCGTGAGATTCGGGCAGTGGAGGAGGGCGACAAACATCAGGCACCGCTTTGGGACAATGTCCCTCTTACACGTCTGTCACTCAAAAGACCTGGGTCTTAGGATCTCCAGAGCTGCTTTCGTCAGAATCCTTTACAACAGTGTTTCCAGAAATCTCAGAATACTTCCAAGATCTCCTGGCATCTGACTTTTCTTTTTCTTCTTTCTTCTTTTTTTTTTTTTTTAATTTAATGCCAGAGATTTGCTTGAAAGACAGTCCCAATGGTCTTAGATCAAAAGAAAAACATTAATGAGTTTGCTGGGTTCTAAAAATACAGACTCCACAAATTTCAAAGAAAATAGGAGAAAAACCTATCGGTGTAAACCACTGCACTTCTGTTCAAGGTCAGCAGAGCATAATATGAAATGCAAAAAGCATTTTCGTCCAACTTAACCAAATACTGAAATATTTCAATCGTTTCCAAACTAGAACATCCAAAAGAGACTGGCCCACGAAGCCATCTCCCATCAAATACACGGAAATGTCCTCAGAACACGCAGCTTCACACTCACCAACTTGATACTTGATTCTCCCGCCGATTTCAATACCAGGAACACGGACGGGGCTTGGCATTCCCTGTGGCTGAAGGGCCTTTCGGCCTGCTTCTCCACCTCTCACCGTCAGAGCAGGACGCGCCCAAGCTGGGCTGGTGTGGAGTCTCGCCTGTGCTCTTGGACAGAGCGGGGCAGCAGTAGCTGCCCACAGCTGCCAGGATGCCCGTCAGCCCGCCAGCACCAGGCCCCTCCTGTCCACACTGAACCCTCACCGTGTGGCCTGGGGTGGGCTGGGGGCGTTATATGCCGGACTTCAGGCAACAGGATGGGAAAGTGACTTGAGAAGCAAGCCAGCCGGCGTGAGGGGCCCATCCCATCTGGGGAAGTCCCACTCCCGCTCTGAGCCCGGTCCAGGGAGAGGCTGCTTATGCACGAAAAGTCTGCTGCAGAGGGGAAACCCCTTCTCTGGG
>SJYA01008199.1:0-16920 GCA_006410615.1 Neotragus moschatus | reverse complement strand
TTGATATTTCTCCCGGCAATCTTGATTCCAGCTTGTGCTTCTTCCAGTCCAGTGTTTCTCATGATGTATCTGCATGTAACTTCTAATCTACCTTTTATAGGTGGTCCTGGCTACTATAGCAAATAAGCAAAAAGAATAAGAAATTAAAAGTACAAGCACTGGATAAAACTTGGATTATTTTTAAATAAGCTATCATGGGCTTCCCTGGTAGCTCAGCTAGTAAAGAATCATCCTGCAATGTGAGCAATCTGGATTTGATGNTGTATCTGCATGTAACTTCTAATCTACCTTTTATAGGTGGTCCTGGCTACTATAGCAAATAAGCAAAAAGAATAAGAAATTAAAAGTACAAGCACTGGATAAAACTTGGATTATTTTTAAATAAGCTATCATGGGCTTCCCTGGTAGCTCAGCTAGTAAAGAATCATCCTGCAATGTGAGCAATCTGGATTTGATGCCTGGGTTTGGAAGATCCCCTGAAGGAGGGCATGGCCACCCACTCCAGTATTCTTGCCTGGAGAATCCCCATGGACAGAGGAGTCTGGCTGGCTACAGTCCATGGGATCGCAAAGAGTAGGACACAATTGAGCACTTACACATTTATAGATATAGGTACTATCCCAGCACATAGTTAACCATCAGGCTTCACTGGTGGTACTTGTGGTAAAGAAGTGCGCGGGCTGTGATGGACTGCACAGAAGCGTGGCACAAAGGAGCTACCTCTCACTCAAGGTCAGGGGTGGCAGCCAAGAGTAGCTAGCTACCAGATGTCCAAGGTCAAGGATGGCGGCTGAGAGGAGCTACCCCGCGTCCGAGGTAGGGGCGGCCAAGAGGAGCAACCCCACGTCCAAGGAGCGGTGGCTGCATGGGCGCAGGAGAGCTCGAGAGGAGCTACTCCATGTTCAAGGTCAGGAGAGGCAGTTGTTAGGAGATACTCCTCTTCCAAGGTAAGGAGCAGTGGCTGTGCTTTGCTGGAGCAGCTGTGAAGAGATACTCCATGTCCAAGGTAAGAGAAACACAAGTAAGATGGTAGGTGTTGGGAGAGGGCATCAGAGGGCAGACACACTGAAACTCTAATCACAGAAAACTAGTCAATCTATCACATGGACCACAGCCTTATGTAACTCAGTGAAACTAAGCCATGCCATGTGGGGCCACCCAAGACTGGTGGGTCATGGTGGAGATGTCTGACAGAATGTGGTCCACTGGAGAAGGGAATGGCAAACCACTTCAGTATTCTTGTCTTGAGAACCCGATGAACAGTATGGAAAGGCATTTATAGATAACCATGGATAAATTGTTAGCATTAATATGGTTGGCGAGCTTGCTAGATACCTCTCAATGAAAAAAAGAAACACTGTATTTAGATAATTTAGTTATACTAAGGGGCCTATGAAGGCGACAATATTAGAAAAAATTATAATTTAAGTTTTGATTTTTATTAAAGAATTCTTTTGAACCTGATGCTTTTCTCTAATGGCCTTTCAGAAGCAGAACTATAAGTGACCATGTGGGAATGTATTATCCATATGAGAAGGTGAAAAATATTCAGAGATTGAAACCCGGAACAGGAGGCTATAAGGATACCTGTCACAGTTTATAAAATGTTCCACATAATGCTCAGCTTAAAAATTGCCAAAAGAATTAAATGTTTTGGATTCCTAAAAGCTGAAACAGAAGGAAGAAAGTTAATGTGATTATTGCTTTAGAAATTGAAAGCTGTTCTGAATTTTTATAACAGTTCCTCTTGAAGAAACAAAAGTTAAACTCATTTTATGTGAGGGGAAATCAGATATATCTGAAATGACTAACTACAAAAACAAATTATGATCACTCTTAATCTTTCATACTAGACAAGATTTATGACATTCTAAAATCTACCACATACTATTTTATGAAGTGAAAGGCACTCAGTTGTTTCTGACTCTTTGCAACCCCATGGACTACAGTCCATTGAATTCTCTAGGCCAGAATACTGGAGTGGGTAACCTTTTCCTTCTCCAGGGAATCTTACCAACTCAGGGATCAAACTCAGATCTTCCGCATTGCAGGCAGATTCTTTACCAGCTGAGCCATCATGACAACAAATGAAAGCTTATGTTTTATGCTCATAATGGAAATTAACAGCAATATAGTCCAATTTCTTTTCCTAAATTCATAGAATCAAAACAGATGTGGTCTCTGCCAAGCAGAGTAGACTCCCAACCAGAGTCAACATCAATCTTATTAAGCAACTTTGCCTCATTTTGATTAACATGCACAATTGTCTAGTTTCCGGGGGAATTATATAATCATATTCTTATGCTTCTCCTATTAACAATAATCAAGATATTTAGAAAAGAGTTTCTAAACAAACACTGAAGTCCAAGTGATGATTTTGTAGATTCTTTTCAATTATAGCTTATTTCCTTCTATATAACTTATTTCCTTCCTTTCCTCCTAATGGTTTATTTCCTTCTGACTCACTTGATGCCTGGTGGAAACCCTCATCACCTTGACATGCCAGTTTTTTCTTCCTCAAAGGGACTTAGATGACATTCCACGGTGATCACTGCTCCCACCAGGGTTTGCTGGTGTTATCTCTGTCATCAATAAATTATATAAAGGGCACTGCCTCCCAGTTCTGCGGTACAAGGTATAGCTCTCTAAAATTCTGTATTTGTCAGTTTCATCTAAGTCTAAGTAAGAAAAAAATTTGTAGAAGAATGTCTATTGGCTCTACATTCACTTGAGACAGTTTTGCTGAATCAATACTTTCTGGGTAGGGAAAGTTTTTTAGGCATAATGACAGATGAAAATAGTCTCAAAACACTAAAGTCAGAGAAAAGTCATTCAAAATAGTGAATATGTTGTGTGTGTGTGTGTGTGTGTGTGTGTGTGTGTGTGTATTTACAAAGATTCCTAAGTTATAGCCTTGGATACAACTATGGTCCATGGACCAAATCAGCTATATCAACTGTTTTTGAAAACAAACTTTGTGGAACACAGCCACATTCATTAATTTATATATTGTCAATGGCTAATTTTGTGCTGCAGCCACAAGGCTGAAGGGTTGTGAGAGAGACAGAGGATTTGAAAAGCATAAAATATTTCCTCTCTGGTTCTAATAAAAAGTTCGCCCATCCATGCCAACAGTCACAGAGTCAGACACACTCTTGTCCGACTTGTGTCTGACTCTTTGTGACCCCATGGACTGTAGTCTGGCAGGTTCCTCTGTCCATGGGATTCTCCTGGCAAGAGTACTGGAGTGGACTGCCATTTCCTCCTCTAAGATATCTTCCCGATCCATGTTTCTTGCGTTTCCTGAATTGGCAGGTGTATTCTTTACCACTAGCATTACCTGGGAAGCTCCAGTATTTATATATTATCTAATAATGTATAGACTGGTAAACATAGAGTTGATTAAATTATAATCTTAGAGCAAATTATATTCTCAGGACAAACTAATAAGTGGTCACTTACCATTTTCAAGTTGGTTTTTAATTAGACATCTCACTGCTGATTCAGATTCTGTGATACCATTTTTTGGTGTTTTACACAATACTTTCTTTTGGCCCTACTCAGTTATTACCTGGGCTTCTTATCTTCCATTTCTCCCTGCCTGCATGATTCCAGTCATACGAATATGGCCTGAATATATCTGGGGAGAAAAGGAAAAATGTGCATTGGATGAGAGTACTGTTAGGACAGCTTATGAAGAAGGAATTCATAGGGCCTGACTCCATCTTAGGCTTGTTCATGCTGATCATGCTTGGGCACCTTTCCAATGGACTCTGGACTCTGTGTTTAGTGCCTATGAAAACAGCAACAGAAGGATAAGACCCCCTCCAGACAGGGGAACCTTGAAGATCAAATCTAGGTTACTCATCACCTAAGAGAAAACATACACTAATCACCCCTTCCTCCAGACAAGCCATAAATGTTTCTGTATCTATCGGAGTATAACCTCGGGTTTATTAATTATTGGCTGTTTGACTATTTGAGCACATGAGCACATGGCACGTGAATGATGGGTTACTGGGATTGCATTTTCCTTGGTTTATGTAAGTCTCAAGGAATTTGGAGAGGTGGGTTCAGACACATACACATGGGGTATAAAAGATTTTCACAAACACTGGTTGGGGTCCTTGGCAGAGAGGAGACTGCCGTGGGCCCGCAGGTGTGATAAACTGCACTCCACTGTCTGCACTGTCCTTCTGAGTGAGTTTGTTTCCTGGAACACGTGGCTACAACACTTATAGCTAGAAAAACAAACTTTTTCTTGTCGCTGCTGTGGTTCAGTCACTCACTCTTTGTTACCCCATAGGGTGAAGCACACCAGGCTTCCTTGTCCTTCACCATCTCCTGGAGCTTGCTCAAACTCACATCCATTGAGTCGATGATGTCATTCAGCCATCTCATCTGTCAGGAAGCATTTAACAGGAGGCTTCCTGTGTGCTGTTTTGGATATGTCATGAATCCTCTGTCCCTTATTAATTCCTGAATATTCAGGAATTAAGTGGAGCAGCAAGCTGCTCCCAGGGGCTGAAATATGCATGCATTTCCATACAGTGATAAGCAACTATTTACAACCCTCTTCCTTTATATGAACCAGATGGTAAAAGTGATCATTTACAACCCTCTCTCTTTCATATGGATGACCTCATGTTTCCTTGATAACTTGCAAGTTTTTATTTTATTTCTGCTGAAAATAGCTGCCTTGTAAGACAGTATAAATACTCACACAGTGTTGAAAAAAACACCTCTGCTCCATCAGAGCTTTGGTCCCCGTGTCATGCTCTCTCTCTCTCTCTCTCTCCCTCTCTCTCTCTCTATCTTTTTTTCAGGCTGATCCCCTGGAGCACAGAGGCCCTCTGGGTTCACTTTCCTGCCCAAGCTTCTAAGATCCTCTCGAGAAGGCACTCTGTGCCTTCACCCCCTCCAGAGAGCACCTGAGGCCTTCATGAACAGAGCAAGCCCCATGCAGGGGCTTTATTGACTTTCTGCATAAACCAAGGAATATCAGCCTTTCTCTCTCCTTTTCTTTCTTATCAGTAGACTCTGGACCACCAGGTTCTGGTTCATTAAGGACCTCAACACTCATCCTCTGTTGTCCCCTTCTCCTCCTGCTTTCAATCTTTCCCAGCATCAGGGTCTTTTCCAGTGAATCAGTTCTTCTCATCAGGTGGCCAAAGTATTGGAGCTTCGGATTCAGTATCAGTCCTTCCAATGAATATTCAGGGCTGATTTCTTTTAGGATTGACTGGTTTGATCTCCTTGCTGTCCAAGGGACTCTCAAGAGTCTTCTCCAACACCACAGTTCAAAAGCATTAATTCTTTGGTGCTCAACCTTCTTTATGGTCTTGCTCTCACATCCATACATGACTATTGGAAAAACCATAGCTTTGACTAGATGGATCTTTGTTGGCAAAGTAATGTCTCTGCTTTTTGATATGTTTTCTAGGTTTGTCATGAATTTTCTTCCAAGGAGAAAATGTCTTTCAATTTCATGGCTGTAATCACCATCTGCAGTGATTTTGGAGCACAAGAAAATAAAGTCTGTCACTGTTTAAATTGTTTCCCAATCTATTTGTCATGAAGTGATGGGACTAGATGCCATGATCTTAGTTTTTTGAATGCTGAATTTCAAGCCAGCTTTTTCACTCTTCTTTCTTTCTTAAGAAATGTTTATTTCAAAATGACTTTCATAAAAAGGATCTGGGGTCTGTCACAGCAGTCTCTACTCAATCAGCAGTGGCACTCAAAAGTTTCACTAATAATCTGGTGCACTTAATTGCATTTGACTTTCTGATCCCATGGACTATAGCCTGCCAGGCTCCTCTGTCCATGGAATTCTCCAGGCAAGAATACTGGAGTGGGTTTCCATCTCCTCTTCCAGGTGATCTTTCTGACCAAGGGATCAAACTGATGTTCTCCTGTGTCTCCTGCATTGCAGGCAGATTCTTTACCCACCAAGCCATCAGAGAATCTAAATTATATACTTGCCAGATTTGTGGGTAAAGTTGGGAGGAATACACAAAAGGGCAGCTGGCAGAATCAGAATCTAAAAGTATCTGAAATTTCTTGGAAAATTGATTGAATTTCATAAGATAAACTTTAATGTAGTTAAGAAAGGGTGTTGTGCTTGGTTTTCAAAACAAACAAAAAAAGTACCATAACCATAATAAAACTGCCCAAGCAAATATTGGCAGGAAAAAAATTTATATCCGGTTTTAAAATTATACTAAATGTTTTTTTCTAATTCAGACACTATATTAGGCAATAAAACAAATATAGCATTGAATGAGAGTTTCCTGGTGAACTAGTGATTAGGATTCCTGGCTTTCACTGCCTGGCCTGCATTCAATCCCTTGTCAGGGAAGTGGGATTCCACAAGCTGAATGGCATGGCCCTCAAAACCCAAAAAAATAGCATTGAATGGGGAACTACAGAGCAAAAAACCGTCTCTACCTTCATGAAGCTTACCTTCAATTTGGAAATAGATAATAAACTATTAGAAATGGGAGGAATGTAGAAATGCATAGTTCTCTGCAAACATATAATAGGAGAATCTGGCCTATCTTGGTTATAAATATTGTGTATGTTTATGTGTATGATAGAGGGTATCAGAAAAGCCTTTTCTTAATTTATTTATTCAGTGTATAGTTCTTGAATATCTACTTTGTGCAAGAAAAAATACTTGGCACAGTATGATGTATTAAGCACAGTTGGCCTTTCTCTTTACAACTTTATCATATATTGATAAAGAAATAAACATATGAATAAGTAATTAAAATGTGTTCTGTGAAAGGAATGGTTAGGATGCAATGGACTGAAAAACCATTGAAAGATAGGGCATATAGATATAGATAGGGGATTTATACAGTGTGAGCAGATCAGACCTCTTTGAGGAAGAGATGTTACTGTAAGAATGAGGCAGTGTTACCTTGGTGAAAGGGGTCAGGGTAGAGGGATACAGTAACAGAATTCTTTTCTAGGACTGTCCCAAGCAGAGGGAAGTGTGATGAAAAAACATAATAGATTTAGGTGATTTCTATTTTTATTTGAAATCTTGTTGGCCTTGTTGCTCTTTTCAGGAGACTGTTGAGTCACTAGCACTGACTATTGCTTATCAATTGCAAGTTTAGTTTACCTTCTAATTAAATTTATTAAGATACTCAGTCACAGAATTATCTCCAGTAACTGACAGGATGCAGTTCAGACCAATTCCTGCTTCTTTGACCTTCCCTTGAATCACCTAACATGAAACCATACCACTAAAATAAATTCTTTTCTAACAACCCCTGCTGAAATGCTCCACAGTCCATATGATGTGCAGTCTCTCTCATTGCAATAAATTCAATTTTGTTGGATTTATTTTAACTCTAAGGTGTGTTCCTGTCCACCGTGTGGAAAGCATTGCTATGTGCTCTAATTCTAAAAGCAACCTAAATATACACACTTTAAGGGTGAAGAAAATAGGTTATGAGTGATTAAATAATTTAGATGTCTTCACAATTATTTGGAGGAATTTAATGAAGAAACATCTACTCTACATCTACTAAGTGAAACAGGAATACATGCAGACACATTTTAGAACCAATATAGTTTCTTTTCCTATTAATTTTCACATAACCCTCACAACACAGATTTATACACGAGACAGTATAGATTCACAGAGATGAATGACTGCTTCAGGGCACACAGATAATGAGTGGTGGCCAGGTGGCTCTGTGCCCTTGGTTATTCCGTCAGCCACTGAAGGCAGTGAGCTTAGCAGTGATGAGCACAGGTTCTGGGGGGCAGAACACTTTGCTTCACAATCCTGACAAGGATTTGTACTAGCTTGTGATCTTGGATATATTTTTAAACTCTCTGTGCTTCAGAGAGTTTAACATGAGAATAACAGTTGTACCAACGTCACAGCAGAGAAGGCAGTGGCACCCTACTCCAGTACTCCTGCCTGGAGAATCCCATGGATGGAGGAGCCTGGTGGGCTGCAGTCCATGGGGTCGCTAAGAGTTGACACAACTAAGCGACTTCACTTTCACTTTTCACTTTCATGCATTGGAGAAGGAAATGGCAACCCACTCCAGTTTTCTTGCCTGGAGAATCCCAGGGACAGGGGAGCCTGGTGGGCTGCTGTCTACGGGGTCACACAGAGTTGACATGACTGAAGCGACTTAGCAGCAGCAGCAGCAACCTCATAGAGAAATTGCAACTATCATGTCAGTTGATACATGCATTCTACTTATAACAACATTACTTAGCAAAAGATCAGTAAATGGGTATTTTATGAGAGCTAGAGTGAAATTTAGGTTTCTGAGGCTCTAAGGCTTCCCCCCTCCCCCCCAGAACTCCTATCAGAACAGTGTTTGTATGGATTGGGCAAATAATCAGGAGAACTCATTATTTGAAAAGATGGGAGGATATACAAAGTCTTTTTGGACTTGTGTTGCAAGACAAGAAAATATGAATGCATGTTTATGGGAAGAATTGTACGGTTGGGGGTCATTTCTGCAGAGCCAGAGTCCAAGAGTCTGTTGAGAAGTCACTAGAGATGGGGAGAGGAATAGGGGTTGAAGAACTGGTGAAGCATTTGGGGAAAGGCTTCTTTGAGTCCACCTGGTAAAAGATAGACGTGGCCTCTATCTAAATGCCCTCCCAGGAACCTTGCCTAAGCCTGATTTTCATCTGCATCTGAGGCTGAAGGTGTCCCCCTTGCCTGTGTCCCTCATGGCCTGAGACAGTCAAGGTTAGCTCTGGGGACTCTGCCCCACAGGGATGGAGTTTCTTAAAGAGCAGAAAAGGCTTCTAGGTACAGTGTCTATCTCCCACATATACCTGAGCAAAGCGAGACAAAGGCAGATACCAAATGATGTTCAGTGGCTGGTAGGTGATCTGAGGATCTGAAAGGGGGGACCTCTAATAAAGGATTTGAAAACATAATATTTTGAAGTTAGAGAGTTGGGTTGGCAGAAAGATGACTTAAATGGTGGGGACTTGAGATGTCCAATACTGAGAATCATAGAGTTTCTAATTTAGACGAAACTTTACAGGTTACCTTGTCCACTCTCCTGTTTGATACTTAATTTCACTCTACAGCCAAGAGATTGGCTAATGACTATTTTGAGAGACAAGAAGTTTCCCTGTGTACTGCTGTAGACTGGCTACATTCTGGCAAAGATGGCAGAGAGTAGAGGTTTCTGAGAAAATCATTCATGCCATAGGAACTGTAACTAAGAAGGTCTAATGAGATATTGTATCATCTCAGGAGCAGCTAGCTGTATTTGACAACGTTTCATGTGGAAAGGGCTGTACACAGCTCTCTCACTGGGGACATTAAAGTTCACCATCACACTTGATGGTGAACCAGTGTTAAGATCTAGAGGTCTTCAGAGTGCTACTGAAATTATTCAAAGTTTGTAAGAACTTACTCAACCTACACATACAGTTAGCTTTGTTGAAACAAAGCTAATTTGTAGAAAGATAAAATATCATCAATAACTCTCACTCATCAGTATCATCAATAACGTGCTCACTCAGTCATGTCCGACACTTTGCAACCCCATAGACTGTCTCAGGCCAGGAGGGACACAGGCAAGGGGGATACAGCCCCAGATGCAGATGAGAATCAGGCTTAGGCTAGGTTCCTAGGAGGGCACTTGGACAAAAACATTTGTCTTCTAGCAGGTAGATTAAAACTCAAACTCCCAGCCCTCCTACAATTCTTCCCTAGAGAATCCAGGGAGTCTCCAGGCAACTGAACCTGTGTCTCTTGAATCTTCTGCACTGGCAGGCAGGTTCTTTGTCACCTGAGCCACCAGAGAAGCCCCTCAATAATCCTTACCTATACACAAAAAATGATCAAAATATTTCTTGGATTTAATTTTTCTGGGTGGGTCAGAGTAATGATGGTTTTCAACAGAATTAGGGGAAAGGAGGCAAGACAAAACTTGAGCTGCTAAGTTTAGTAGGGATATTAAACTTAAGACACCAAAAGAACAAGAAGGATGTGTTCAAATGCAATCAAAAAACAAGTTTATCTACAAAAAGTTCAAGTATGTTCAAGAAACAATGAGTTTACAACTTCTATCCTCATTGTTCTACGCACTGGTGGGGGATATACAATAGTTAATAAGGTATCTCATTTGCTTTCAAAGATCTTACAGTTTATAAAGAATACAGACATTATAAGGGTAATGCAGTATGTTAAGTGGACTTTGTAAACATTATGAAGACTTTGAAGAAGGAATAAACATTTTCTGGGGGATTCAGAAAAGGTGTCACTAACGAGTTGACATTTGACCTCATTTTGAAGGATGAGAAGTAAGTTACCAGATGGAAAAAATGGGCTGAGAGGTAAACCAGAAGCAAATGGTGCAGAGGAGCAAAGGTGCCAGGTTGTGATCAAGCAAAGATTTCTGTTTTAGCATGTTTGTCTCTTGCAATTAGAGAGGTTAATATACAATACCTTTAGAATTAGAATAGATTCAAGAAGAATGTCTTAAACATTAATTACTTTGAGTCATTTTAGGATTTACAAATATCAAGCCCAGAATTTGGTTTCCTCTGCAGGGTGTTTTGGGTTTGGGAACGATGTTTTAAGTATGAAGTATGAGTTGAAGGGAAACTATTGGGTGGGGAATCTACTAATTTTTAAATAATTTCCACATTAATTTGTTTGATTAAGCAATTAGCTTTTACTGAATACCTTTAATAAGTTATGACAAATATTCAGTTCAGTTCAGTCGCTCAGTCGTGTCCGACTCTTTGCGACCCCATGAATCTCAGTACGCCTGTCCATCACCAGCTCCCGGAGTTCACTCAGATTCACGTCTATCCAGTCAGTGATGCTATCCAGCCATCTCATCCTCCCTTGTCCCCTTTTCCTCCTGTCCCCAATTCCTCCCAGCATCAAAGTCTTTTCCAATGAGTCAACTCTTCGCATGAGATGGCCAACTGGAGTTTCAGCTTTATCATCATTCCTTCCGAAGAAATCCCAGGGCTGATCTCTTTCAGAATGGACTGGTTGGATCTCCTTGCAGTCCAAGACTCTCAAGAGTCTTCTCCAACACCACAGTTTGGAAGAAAAGTTATGACAAATATTAGGACTACAAAAATAGTAGTTTGTCAGTTTGGTGGCTAAAATATGGATTGCTACTGCTAAATCATTTAAGTCGTGTCCAACTCTGTGAGACCCCATAGACGGCCTCCTACCAGGCTCCCCCGTCCCTGGGATTCTCTAGGCAAGAACACTGGAGTGGGTTGCCATGTCCTTCTCCAATGCATGAAAGTGAAAAGTGAAAGTGAAGTCGCTCAGTCGTATCCAACTCTTAGCAATCCCATGGACTGCGGCCTACCAGGCTCCTCCATCCATCGGATTTTCTAGGCAAGAGTACTGGAGTGGTGTGCCATTGGACAGCCCTCTGCAAATGTGATGTGACTGACACTGGTTATCATTTTTATGTATTTAAAGTCACATTCCTTGTGGGTTTTTTTGTTTGTTTGTTTGTTTTTAGTTATGATGGTTTCTTTTCTTTTCCTTTTTGAGTCTGCTTCACCTTGGTCTTGAGAATAAGAATGTCTGATATTTATTTCTATGAAATATCATTAAGCCAGCTATATATTTCTCACCTATTTCTGTTTTTCTGAAAGTGTAGGATTTTTACTAACTGTCACTTTATCATGTTTATTTTTTAGCCTTCATTCTCTCACCAGATGTGTTAACACTCCACTCATCTTTCCACCAGTGATACCCACAGGCAAATTCACACCTTCATCTCTGAGACTGGTTAAAGTAGTCAGATATCAGTGATGTTTTCAAAGTCTTCATATGATCATGTCATTTACTGACCTAATTTTCTTCAATGGCTCCCCCCACCTTTTGGGGTAAGATCCTAAATCATTGGGTGAGCTTTCCCAGTTGCCTTATCATACAGGCAAGCATGTCTTTCCCTAAATCAGGCTGCTTCCAGTTCAGCATCTGCATGTGTGCTTTTTGTCTGAAATGCTTTGTTCCTCTTCCAGGTAACTCCTATTCTTCCTGGAAAATTCTATTCAATGGCTTCCTCCTCTGAGAAGCCTTTCTCAGTCTTCCTGGTCTGAGAAATGGGCCCCTGCCTTAGCACTCTGTAGTGTTCTGTACTTCACAGGCTGTATCAAGATGACTGCTTTGTCTGCTTCCCCAGGAGGATGCAAGATTTCTGGACACAGGGATTATAGCTTGTTTGGTTCTGTATTCCTTATGCCGGATACATCTATATCCAATAAAGTTTTAGAGCGGTGAGCTGAACAATTAGAAAAAGCTTGTCACTGCATTAATCTCATGGACAAAATTCACCCTGATCTCGAGTGGCCTCAGCCTGCAGCAGCTTGAAGCAGGGCTTAGGTTCCTGGCCAGAGGTTGAGGCTGGGTCATGGCAGTGAAAACACAAAATCCTAGCCATTAGACAAGCGATCAGTGACAAAGGCCCTTCAGCTCCTCAGAAAGGAATTCCCACAAAGATGGAAAGTAGTGAAACACATAAAGTATTTACTCAGAGGAAAAGAATACAATATGTGTTGATAGACAAAAGGGTAGACTCAGAGAGTCCTTGAGTTCACTCTTGTGGCAGTTTGAATTAGTTTTATGAGACATTTTTTCCAGGTTTTCTTTTGCCAATCATTTTACTTTTCTTGGTTCACTGTTCATATTTGGTATATTTCAGGATTGTCCCATGTGTGCACACACATCTTTAAGCCAAGGTGGATTTCATGTGTGGTTTGGGAGGTCTCCTGACTTTGAGAATGAGAAATATGTGGTCTGGGCAGGGGCCAGCCTCCTCTCTTAATTGTTCTGCTAGTCTCATCTTGGAGTTTCAGTCCACAGGGAATGAATCTCTAGTTACTTTACCCTGCAGGGGTGGGGGTGGGGAGAGTGCATCTATCTCCTGTCTCAAACCTTTGGGGACCTGACTGGAGGAAAAACTATGAACTGGGCTAGGGGAATAGAATGCTTGGGGAAGGTCACATAGCACAGAGGTAAATAGCATGGAGTTAGCATGCATAAGGTGAAATTCTGTTTCTGTACCATGATATCTATATGAAATAGAAAATCTTCATAATCTCACTATTTTCTCTTCTTAAATTTTACCATTGGTAAAACATGTATAGCAATGGTACTTATCTGATTGGATGTGTGAATATTAAGTAAAATATTGAATGCAAAGCACTTGTAAAATGCTCAGTGCACAATGAGTGCTAATGAGAGTTAGCTATCATTATTTTTAGGGTGGTATAAATAGCAATAGCGGTGGTAGTAGTAATGAAAGTTCTGCCTTTAAATTAAACAACAAAAAAAGACTAAACAGTAAAGAGAAAATTTGAGTTGAATTTTTCAATCACTTCAAGACTGAAGATTTCTTCTTTCCTTCCTCACCTCAGCCTCTCATGGAGCCACACAACCATTCAAGCCTGGCTGAATTTGTGCTCCTTGGTTTCCCCAGGGTGGGACATATCAGGGGCTGGCTTTTTGTCCTGCTACTGTTGGCATACCTGTTCACTATCTGTGGCAACATGCTCATCTTCCTAGTCATACGACTGGACGCAGCCCTACACACGCCCATGTACCACTTTGTCAGCATTCTTTCCTTCTTGGAACTGTGGTATACAGCCACGACTATCCCCAAGATGCTAGCTAATCTTCTCAGTGATAAGAAGACCATTTCTTTTTCAGGATGCCTCCTTCAGACCTATTTCTTCCACGCCCTAGGAGCCTCTGAATGCTACCTTCTTACAGCAATGGCCTATGACCGATACCTGGCCATTTGCCGGCCCCTCCACTATCCTGCAGTTATGACCCCCATGCTCTGTGCCAGGATGGCTGCTGGTTGTTGGACCTGTGGCTTTCTATGCCCCATATCTGAAGTCATCCTGGTCTCCCAGCTCCCTTTTTGTGGCTACAATGAAATTCAACACATCTTCTGTGACTTTCCACCTCTTCTGAGCCTGGCCTGCAAGGACACATCCACTAATGTCCTGGTGGACTTTGCCATCAATGCTTTCATCATCCTTATCACCTTCCTCTTTATTATGGTGTCTTATGGAAGAATCATTGGGACTGTGCTGCAGGTTAAAACGATCGCAGGAAGAAAGAAGGCCTTCTCTACATGTGCTTCCCATCTTATCGTGGTCCTCATCTTCTTTGGGAGCATCATCTTCATGTATGTGCGGCTGAAGGAGAGCTATTCATTGACCCTTGATCGGACGCTTGCTGTAGTCTACTCTGTACTAACACCACTAGTCAACCCAATTATCTACAGTCTTCGTAACAAGGAACTCATTAAGGCCATTAAGAGAACCATCTTCCGGAAGGGAGAGAGAGCCAGTCCCACCCAACACTGACATTCTACCAAGGTCTTTCCTCCACTTCAATGCTGTTCTCATAAAATTCTATTTATCTTTGTCCTAACCTGTAATAATCTTCCTATCATCATGTATGCAATGAATCCTATCTCCTCTTACATTCTAAAGGCTTTACTTCTTTATGTTTTCTTTATTTCTTACATCTTTATGCTTTTATTATTTACTTGAACAGTGCTTTCTGCATTTAAGAATACTTTAGTATCTCCATTCTTAAAAACAAGTGTACACATTTCCTTCTGGCTTCCCTAGTAGCTCAGCTGGTAGAAAATCCACCTGCAATGCAGGAGACCCTCATTCGATTCCTGGGTTGGGAAGATCCCCTGGAGAAGGGATAGTCTACCCACTCCAGTATTCTTGGAATCTCCCGGTGGCTTAAATGGTAGATAAGCCTCCTGCAATGTGGGAGACCTGGGTTCAATCCTTGGGTTGGGAAGATCTTCTGGAGAAGGGAATGGGCTATCTACTCCAGTATTCTTGCCTGGTGAATCCCCATGGACAGAGGTGCCAGGAGGGCCACAATTCATGGGGTCGCAAAGAGTTGGACAACTGAGGGACTAAGCACAACACAGCACATATTTCCTTGGTCATATATGTCCAGCCAGCCAGAGGTCTATTTCTCTGTTCTTTTCCAGTCACACTTCTCAATATAATGAATGGCACAATCTATCTTTTGTTCTTCACATCCTATTCACTTTTCAACCCATTTCAATCTGGTTTTGGCTTCAGACCTTTCAGCCAGTATTTTGCCACAGTCATTACTGACCTCCACACTGCCAAATCCATTAGGTTCATCTTGCCTTTCCTCTTATTGAGCTCCTTATGCAGGTAATCAGTTCCTCTTAAGAAAAGTTTGTCTCTCAGACTCCATGTTATCAATGTCTCTTGATTTTCTCCTTACCTCTCTAATTGGTCTTTATCAGTGGTCCTTGTCATGTAGCACTGTCTTCTTAGATGCTCAGAGTTATTCCTAAGAATTTAAATTCCATCCCTACTGATGTCAACAATTCTTGAATTTATATCTCCAAACCAGAACTCTTTTCTGAGCTTTAGACTTATATATCCAAATACCTCTTAACAATCCTACCTGGATGTATTAAAATAATTTAAAATTTAACTGGTTAAAAACAGAGTTCTTTAATTATAAGGTTATAATTTTCCAATCTTTGAATATTTATTAAAGCTCACAGGTAAATTTTCAATTTTCCCATCCTGAAAGCTTAATGCTTTTGTTTCTCTGTGCTTGAGCAAGAAAATTTCAAAGTTTATTTCAATTTTTCTTCTAATCCTTCATTATTATCATGTGTCAATCCTTCTTCAAAATATATCCTCAAAGCTTTTTCTGTTTTCCCTTCCTTTTTCTCTTTAGTGTTTCTCCTGGTATAAATTTCCAATATCTCTCTACTGAATTAATTCGATAATATTCTCCCCACTCTCCTTGATCCTACTCTTGTTCCATTCTAATATATTTTTCATAACAAAACCAAAGTGACATATTTTAAAGTTAAACTGGGTATGCCATTCAATAAAAACACAAAATATTACAATTACAGTTAACATAAAATCCAAAGCCTTGTCACACTTTACAAGATTCAACAGTATTCTCCCATAGTATTCTCCCATACCATTCTCTCCAACATTGACTCCCACCTTTCCTTCATCAGTTCACTCTTATACAGTCAAATTATCACTCTAAATTCTTCAAACAAATTAAGATCTGTATGGTTTCAGGAAATTGATACTGTTCTCCTCAACCCCCTCAACCCCTCTAGCACTTCAATGGACTCATTCTTCTTTGCATGAGTTTCTGTTCAAATGTCACTTTCAAATGACGTTATCTTTTAAAGAACTTCTGAAAAGCCATCCTATTTATGCTACTTATTTTCCTTTTGAAGTAGTTTGTTTTCCTTCAAAATATGTATCAAAATTTATATGTATATTCACATTTGTGTATATGTAGATATAGTTGGATAAGATAAAATTTTTGGTTTTTTCCTACAAGATTATAAAATATATTTGGTCTAAAATCATGTCAGTTTTGTTACTTGATATATATCTATATCCAAAATCTAACAAGTGTCTAAATATGGTGAGTATTTAATAAAAATGTAATAAAAGGAAAGTGTAATGAGTCTTTAACAAACTGTGAAAAGCTCTTAAAGATATGGGAAAACCAGGCCACCTAACCTGTCTCCTGAGAAGCCTGAATGTGGGTCAAGTAGTAACAGTTAGAACCCTGTTTGAAACAAATGGTTGGTTCAGAATTGAGACAAGAGTACGACAGGGTTGTCTGCTGTCACCAGGTTTATTTAACCTATACACTGAGCACATCATGAGAAATGCTGGGCTGAAAATTACAAGCTGGAATCAAGATATGTGGGAGAAACATCAACAACCTCAGATATGTGGATGATATCACTCTAACAGCAAAAAGCTAAGAGGAACTAAAGAGTTTTTTGATGAGGCTGAAGGAGGAGAGTGAAAAAGGTGGCTTAAAACTAAACATTAAAAAAAAAAAAAAAAAAAAAAAACCTAAAA
>SJYA01008198.1:0-16725 GCA_006410615.1 Neotragus moschatus | reverse complement strand
CATAGAAGTTAAATAAGCAGGGTGACAATATACAGCCTTGACATATTCCTTTCCCAATTTGGAACCAGAATTAACTTCAAAGAATTAAACCATGATAAAATATACACTAAAGTAAATAAATAATGCTAATTCTTTTTCTCTGAAAATTCAGAAGTGACTCAAGAATTTTATAGAAATCTGGGACCCTCCCCCATTAACGATCAAACGTCACTGAACTTTAGGTGTAAGATGTGTTGTTTCACAAGATATTTTCCTTAATACGTTTCTAGCTATCCAACAGCTATTCTGAGGAACACATATCCAACCTATAGGGTGCAGGAAACTAACATCTTTTTTTGTTTGTCTTATATGTTTAATGACTCCTTCAGATACTTAACTAGAACCTGAAATGGCATTCAGAAATTCCTGACTTTGGACTAGATGGAAAATGTACCCAAAAACAGAAGGGTTGGGTAAACTTTAAAAGATGGAAAGTGCAGAGACGAGGCCATTGTCTTTAGATATCTATACCAATAAAGGGGGAAAGCAGAAGACTTCTTGTGATCACTGAGGTTTTCTCCATCACCAGCACATAGTCCACCCGCGTTCTGGAGAAGAGGGGTGAGCCTCTGACCAGGGCAGAGCCGGAGACACGAGCCCTGATCAGCGTGAGAAGAGGCCCAGCGGCGGCGCTAATTGGGGCACACCATCAGGCTGCCTAGAGTCCTAACGGTTTCTCTCGTTTTCAGGGTGAAATCAAACCACCCTCTTGAAATGCTGCTCTTCCCAAGGTCTGTTCCCCATCTCAAATAACCAGAGTCTGAACCAACCCCAAAATTGCTTCCACAGCCTAAGTGTCCATCAGCAGAGAAATGGATATAGACAATGTGCTACATAGTTCAAGGGAATGCTACTCAGCCGTTAAAAGGAGTGAGATAATGCCATTCGCCGCAACATGGACGCAACTGCTGCCACTGCCGCTGAGTCGCTTCAGTCGCGCCCGACGCTGTGTGACCCACAGACGGCAGCCCACCGGGCTCCTCTGTCCATGGGATTCTCCAGGCAAGAACACTGGAGTGGGTTGCCATTTCCTTCTCCTGGATGCAACTAGAGAGTATCATACCAGGTGAGGTAAGTCAGAGAAGCAGAAACATCATACAACACTCCCTATATGTGGAATCTAAAAAGAAATGACACAGATGAACTTACTTACAAAACAGAAAGAGACTCCCAGACTTAGAGACTGAATTTACGGTTGCCAGGGTAAGAAGGTGGCGGGAGAAGAGATACAGAGTTGGGCATGGACAGGTGTACACTGCAGTGTTCAAAACGGATAACCAGTATGGGCCTGCTGTATAGCACAGGGAACTTGCTCAACACTCTGTGGCAGCCTGGATGGGAGGTGAGTCTGGGGGAGAGTGGAGACGTGTACACACAGGGCCGAGTCCCTCTGCTCTTCACCTGAAACTATCACAACACGGTTCATCGGCTATATTCCAATACAAAATACAAAGTTTAAAAGTAAAGTAAGGCAAAAGGAAGAAAATGAAAACTGGCTTCCATCCCTTAACACCTCCCTTTTCATGTCTGTTTAGAACTGTGTCTCCCGAAAGTACAGGGCAAGGACGCAAGCTGAAAGAGGTGGAAATGTCATATCCTGGGAAGAAAAACCATGAATAAGAGCGCCTTCAGGGGGCTTCCCCGGGTGGCTCAGCGGTGAAGAAATCAGCGGCCAGTGCAGGAGAAACAGGTTCAGTCTCTGACCCAGAAGCTCCCTCATGCTGCGAAGCAGCTCAGCCCACGCGCTGCAACCGCAGAGCCTGCGCACGGGGCAAACAGCGCAGTTCCTCACACCCGAGGGGCTCAGAGTGCGGGAGAGCCAAGTGAACCAAACAAACCCACCCAGGAAGAGACAGGAAAGCCCAGGAATCTTTAGGAAGACATGATGCAAGATGGGCAAAGATGAGACATTTTAACAACCTGAAACATGCAATTCTTCTATTTTTAAAAAATGTAACTTTCAGGTTATGCTTCAAAAAGCTAAACTTGACAATATTTGGCTTGATTAAAATAAGGGACTGAGGGGCCGGCCCACGCAAGGTGGGAGCCTGGGTCTGGGGTGAGCGCCTCATGACCCTTGAGTCAGCACCTAGCTGAGGGCCTGGGTCAGCATCATCCAGCAATCACGGGCTGGTCCGGAGGAATGGATGGAGGAGGCGGTGTCACAGCCTGTGACGCAGGCAGGTGAGTGGAGAGAAAGCCCCCGGCGCCAGCAGGCATCCCAGACTGGAAACAGCACAGACACCACTGCTCGCGTTAGAGCAGCCTTTCCAGTCAAGATGCAGGAGGTCCCTGCAGCCGGCAGACTCAGCACGGGAGACAGAGGGTGGTTTTCCAAATGTCCCCCCAACACTTCATCAGGTCAGCATTATGAACGGGAAGTCTAAGGCAGTGAGGGTCCAGCCGACATTCTGGAAGTGGGTTATCCCCTGCTCAGCCTCGTGCATGAGGTTACAGTACGTGGAGCTTCTCACAGCCGACTGTTTTCTACCTTACCATTCAGTCGCTCAGTCATGTCTGAGCCTTTGCGACCTCATGGAGGATTTTACCTACACTGTCTTAAAGCTTCAGATACAGGGGCAGACCGGAGCCTCATGTGGGCAAACCTGGCTGGGAGCTGGGGCCACGGCACCCGGGTCAGGGAGACCCCCACTCAGTGGCGCCCCATGAGCGGCATCCGCAGCGCCACACAGGCGCTGCAGCCCCAGGCAGGGCGCAGACCTCGCTCACCACGCTCAGCCTTTCCCAGGCGGAGGAGCCTGGCCCAAGCCTTCTCCTGCATACCGGGCGCCAAGCTCCGATACACAGCTGTCTCGGAAAGCACTCAGTAATCGCTAACGCTTTGGGGAATTTTTGACTAGAGAACTGTATATACTTTTATAGATGGTGACTCAGATGGTAAAGAATCTGTCGGCAATGCAGGAGACTCAATTCAGTCCCTCAGTTGGGAAGATCCCCTGGAGACAGGCATGGAAACCCACTCCAGTACTCTTGCCTGGAGAATCCCATGAACAGAGGAGCCTGGTGGGCTACACTATAAGGGGTCACAAAGAGTCAGACACACCTGCGCGACTGGGCACGCACACACTACACCCTTATGGGTCTGAGGTCCGTGTGGTCCCTGACACTGCAGGTCTGTGTGGTCCCTGTCACTGTGGGTCCATGTGGTCCATGACGCTGTGGGTCCCTCTGGGCCCTGACGCTGTGGGTCCATGTGGTCCCTGACACTGTGAGGGTCCATGTGGTCCCTGACGCTGTGGGTCCCTCTGGGCCCTGACGCTGTGCAGGTCCGTGTGGTCCCGTGGGAAGTGTGACTGTACAGCCTTCTCTTCTCTAGAACAGGGTTTCTCAGTCTCGGTGTCACTGACCCTCGGGGCAAGATGACGCCTTGCTGCGGGCTGTCTTGTACATGATGGGACATTAAGCAACATCCCTGGCCTCTCCCAGTGGATGCCAGCACCAGCACCCTCCCCTCACTGTGACCCCTGAAAAGGCCCAGAGTCACAGTCAGCTGTCCCCAGGGGCAGAGAACTTCCGGTGAGAGCCCTGGTCAATGTATCATGACAGTGAGGTGCTGGTCATTCAACTCACCAGGATCCGCATGTCCAGATGAGGAGGTTCTCAGGTAAAGGTCTTTATTGGATAAATAATGCCAGGCCCGGTGCTGAGTTCTGGGGATACGAAGGTAAATACCACAGGCTCATCGGAAGATTGCGTGATGGAGACGCAGAAACAGTAAGGATGCCTGTGGGGGGGGGGGGCGGATGCTTCAGCCTTAGCAAACACAGGATACTCTGACAAGAAAACAAAGAATACAATCTCGGCATCACAAAAAGGAGTCAGAGAGAAAAAGTGACTTTCGGATCTTGAAGGATAGGTAGACTCCACTAAGCAAGAGAATGGGGAGGGGCATTCCAAGAGGAGTTCATGCAGAAAAGAGTGCGCTGGGGCGGGGCCGCGGTGGGCCGGGGTGGAGGGGTTCCCTGGCAAGCGTGCAGGCATTGGCCTCACTTCATGTTCCCTTTACCCTCGCGCTGATGCCGCCCAGCAGCGACACAGCACTAGCGGCCCAGGATCTACACCGAGACACGTTTGGTTTTGCTTGCCGATGATTCCTGTCTCTCTGGGCAACAGCGTCCCACTCACAGGAAACCGGCCTCCAAAGTGTAGGGCCTTGTAAACACAGCCGCACTGACTGTGCCAGACTGGAGAGCAGAGCTTGTCTTAAAGCTGCTGCGGTCCCCACGTGTTGCCTGAACACTCAAAGTGCCCTCCTGGGGGTTGAGAGGGCTTCCCTCCTGGTGGGTACCTCAGGAGTGGTGGGGCACCCGCTGCCTTAGGAGATAACCCCTCAATGAGACTAATTAGATTTTTTCCCAAAGAATCCCAGGCTATTGATTTGACAATTGAAACTAGTATTGATGTATAGCAGCCAGTTCTACTTGAAGAATTAACTATAGAAAATTTTAAACTAAGCAAAATAAGAAATGTCTACAATTTTTACTGCTATAAGGTTTCACTTTTTAAAAATTCACCGATAACCCCCTTAGAAAGTCTAGGCTTCCTAAATAGATAGAAATTATACATAATTTTGTCAAATGCCTTAAAATGTAAATTGATTGTCTTGGTATAATGAAATATTTTCTGTTTATCCTTGAGACTACAGTGTTTTATAATATTTGTTTATTTAATGGTTTACCCTTAAAATCACTCAGTGATGCACAAAGCCCTTTGAAAATATACAAATGCTTCTCAAAGATATTGAAAGAAGAACTAGACAGCCTGAGTCCTGCCTAGGTGGCGTCTCGGTGCTGGTGTTTCGTGTGCCATATCTCATTTCTCTCTCATAACCCAGGTGAAAGTTATTATAATTATTTCCATCTTGCAAATGAGCAGCTAGAGAGTTTAACTTGCCCAAGAACCCACGGCTGAGACGCGTGCCTTAGAACAGACCTGCCCAGCCTCTTTCCCTGTCTTTCCAAAAGAGTAGAGATCTCCAGCTCAACACGTCACTCCGTCTCCTGTCCATCTCCCACGGCCCCGCACTGCTCTCTCTAGTCCTCGGGACTGGACCCCCATCCACGTTCCTCCAAGCTCTCAGCCTTCATACTGCCTTTGTTCTCATCAAAGGTCNGGGGGGGGGGGGCGGATGCTTCAGCCTTAGCAAACACAGGATACTCTGACAAGAAAACAAAGAATACAATCTCGGCATCACAAAAAGGAGTCAGAGAGAAAAAGTGACTTTCGGATCTTGAAGGATAGGTAGACTCCACTAAGCAAGAGAATGGGGAGGGGCATTCCAAGAGGAGTTCATGCAGAAAAGAGTGCGCTGGGGCGGGGCCGCGGTGGGCCGGGGTGGAGGGGTTCCCTGGCAAGCGTGCAGGCATTGGCCTCACTTCATGTTCCCTTTACCCTCGCGCTGATGCCGCCCAGCAGCGACACAGCACTAGCGGCCCAGGATCTACACCGAGACACGTTTGGTTTTGCTTGCCGATGATTCCTGTCTCTCTGGGCAACAGCGTCCCACTCACAGGAAACCGGCCTCCAAAGTGTAGGGCCTTGTAAACACAGCCGCACTGACTGTGCCAGACTGGAGAGCAGAGCTTGTCTTAAAGCTGCTGCGGTCCCCACGTGTTGCCTGAACACTCAAAGTGCCCTCCTGGGGGTTGAGAGGGCTTCCCTCCTGGTGGGTACCTCAGGAGTGGTGGGGCACCCGCTGCCTTAGGAGATAACCCCTCAATGAGACTAATTAGATTTTTTCCCAAAGAATCCCAGGCTATTGATTTGACAATTGAAACTAGTATTGATGTATAGCAGCCAGTTCTACTTGAAGAATTAACTATAGAAAATTTTAAACTAAGCAAAATAAGAAATGTCTACAATTTTTACTGCTATAAGGTTTCACTTTTTAAAAATTCACCGATAACCCCCTTAGAAAGTCTAGGCTTCCTAAATAGATAGAAATTATACATAATTTTGTCAAATGCCTTAAAATGTAAATTGATTGTCTTGGTATAATGAAATATTTTCTGTTTATCCTTGAGACTACAGTGTTTTATAATATTTGTTTATTTAATGGTTTACCCTTAAAATCACTCAGTGATGCACAAAGCCCTTTGAAAATATACAAATGCTTCTCAAAGATATTGAAAGAAGAACTAGACAGCCTGAGTCCTGCCTAGGTGGCGTCTCGGTGCTGGTGTTTCGTGTGCCATATCTCATTTCTCTCTCATAACCCAGGTGAAAGTTATTATAATTATTTCCATCTTGCAAATGAGCAGCTAGAGAGTTTAACTTGCCCAAGAACCCACGGCTGAGACGCGTGCCTTAGAACAGACCTGCCCAGCCTCTTTCCCTGTCTTTCCAAAAGAGTAGAGATCTCCAGCTCAACACGTCACTCCGTCTCCTGTCCATCTCCCACGGCCCCGCACTGCTCTCTCTAGTCCTCGGGACTGGACCCCCATCCACGTTCCTCCAAGCTCTCAGCCTTCATACTGCCTTTGTTCTCATCAAAGGTCCTGGCTGCCCTGTAGGGGTGTTGGGGCTCAAAGCAGGAGGTCACCATTCCCCCCCCACCTGATGGTGGTGGGTCAGTCCACATCCAACTCTACTTTTGTCTCTTAAGAGTTTACCCGTTTATAATATTTGGCCACAAATGCCAGTGATCACTTGACCCTAGACCATGGCTACCTAAGAATCTCTTCCTATCTCATACTTTTAAAATGTGACCTTACAAAAAATATTTTATGGTATTTGTCTTACTCTGTCTGACAGCTTCACTCAGTATGATCATCTCCAGTGCGTACGGCACTATTTTGTCCCTTTTATTTACTGAGTAATAACCCGTTGTACACATGTGCCACGTCTTTCCGCACTTCCCTGTTGAGGGACGCTTAGATTGCTTTCCTGTCTTGACTGTCATAAATAGTGCTGCTATGGACATTGGGGAGCATCTTTCTGAATTAGTACTTTTGGGTGTTTTTTATATATACCCAAGAGTAGCTGGGTCATACAGTAGCTCTGTTTTTAGTTTTTCTAGAAACCTCTTTTTCTTCATTTTTCACATGTCAAACCTTGGCAGTCCACATAAACTCCACCTCTAAAGTGCATAAAACATATTCATTCTTTTCATCTCTGCAACCCGTGCCCTGATTCAAACTATCACAGTGTTTACTGGATCGTGACAGCAGCTTTCTAATTGTTTTCCTAGCTTCCTCCATTCAGGACTGCAAGAGAAGGGCTTTAGGGATTGTAAGAGAGTGAGAGTAGACATTTCAACCAGTTTCAATGTCCCAGGGAACCTCCTGAAGGAGACCTGAATGACAGAGAGGATGAGAATACGGCAGCGGCATTGAGAGGAAGGTGAGCATGGTAACATGATATAGCACAATACGCATGAGAAGAACAGAAAGGCCTCAGCCGCCCAGCGTTCAGGGGTCTGTGCTCCCGCTGCACGGGGCACAGGTCCAGCCCCTGGTTGGGGAACTAAGATCCCGTAGGCAGCACCGCGCAGCAAAAGAAAAATAAGCAAACAAATAGAATAAACAGTCACCCTTTGGTGGCACTGGGGACCACGATGCTGTGTCCCCCGTACCTGTAGAAAGAGTTTGACTTGTATATTTGGCTGTTCTTGAAATAATGGCTTTGTGTTGACTTGCTCATATGTGAACTATTCAATCTTAAATGACCAATGCTCAATTCCCAATCAATCTATAAGAAAAATTCTGTTTGGCTCACTTATTTTGTAGACAAGTTCTTGCTCACAGAACGTGGCGATCACTACTCTTGCTGTTAAGCGATGCCCTTGTTGATGAGAAAGAAGAGGTAATCTTTCAAGTTTAATGTTCGATTTGAGACAATGGTAGATTTATCAGTGAAGTCTATTTTAACCAGAAAAAAAAAGAGAGTATGCTTTCTAGGTAACAGATTTCTCAAGTAAGTTGTTTTGCATATGACAAATATATAATTGGTTATTTGAGGGGGGTTAATTAAGAAATAAATGCTATAAAGTAAAATAGGTTCACTTATGGTTCAGATTTTAAAACTGATCCTTATAACTAAGGTAGAAGTAATATTCTTTCTTCCTCCTTAGCACCAAAGACAATTCCCTATTGGCCTAAATTTTGGAAAGTGAGACAAGCTGGGAGTTCGCTGAGGGTCCAGTCGCTAAGACTCCATGACCCAATGTAGGGGGCCTGGTCAGGGAACTAGACCCTGCATGCTGCAACCGAGAGTCCGCACGCCACAACGAAAGATCCCACATCCTGCAACTGAGACCCAGCACAACCAAACGCACAAGCAGATATTTTTAACACAATTTAAAAAGGAAAAGCACTATTTTGATCACCTTCCTAGAAGACTTCCAGATAAAAACTAAGAGAGGGAAAATTCCTTCACGCTAAGACTCAAGGAAAAATCTTGATTGTTGTCTACTGAGTACTCAGCACCCTCCTCGCTCAGGCGCTTTAAGGAGGAGGGAAGTTTATNTTTAAAAAGGAAAAGCACTATTTTGATCACCTTCCTAGAAGACTTCCAGATAAAAACTAAGAGAGGGAAAATTCCTTCACGCTAAGACTCAAGGAAAAATCTTGATTGTTGTCTACTGAGTACTCAGCACCCTCCTCGCTCAGGCGCTTTAAGGAGGAGGGAAGTTTATGAGGAGTGTTGCTGCTATCAGGAGATTGAGCAGGGATAGTGAAGGCGGGGGCTGGGCGTTGCAGAGGCCAGAGTAAATACATGTTACACATGCACAGCCATGCACACAGATCGTTTACAAATATGAAGCTGTCTAGAAAGCGGAGTATGTCCTGGGATACGGATAACCACACAAAGCCAGAGAGCAAGTACATTCAGACGAACAGTGAGTGAGCAGTTGAGAAGGCAGTTTCTGTCTACCCAGCTAAAGAGTGACTCCTCTGAGTTTCTCCTGGGAAGAAATCCATAAGCCAGGTAATCATGCATGACCTTGGGCTCCAAACAGTGTTGCAGGGATTAGACAAAGAGAGAAAGGGATGTATTTCAAGCTCCTGAAAGAAAAAGACACATAAATATATTGTCAGAGAACTGACCATATTGGTCAAGCAAAACTGAGACCACTTTCAGCAAGTTTTAAAAGGAAATTCCCAACTGAGCGTTTTCAGGCCGAAGTCTGTTTTTCCTGAATGATACGGGTGTTACTTCGGCTCCCCGCTTTTGTGGCTTGTGAGGGCTGTGCTGGACTGCTCACAGGGCGAGTCCCACTTCCTACTTCTCCGTCTGGAATCTGAGCAGTAACACGGAGCGTCCGCGCGGCCGCGCTCCTGGGCTGCGCCTGTGGGGACACGTGGCCTGTGGGGCCGCACCGCATCGGGCTGGCGAAGGCGAAGCTCACCTCAGCGACACCAGGGTTACTGCCGGAGATAGCAACGCTGGGAAAGCCTAGCTTCGGTGGCAGCGCACTAATGGTTCAGTCATAGGTTTGCCAGCGCACCTAGACTCGGAAAATGACTTTTCACAGACTTACGGACACGTAAAAACACATATTCTTTCCAGAAATAAAGTTTAGTGCTGCCTTGATTCCTTACATACAAAACCAAAAGAAGATCTTATTCTCTAGATTTCAACTTTTCTTTTATTTCCGAGAATCCTGCATTCCATTTTCTGACTACAGTTGGTAAAGGTTTGCACTTTTTCCAAGCACATGGTCTGGCTTGAAAAGAGATTGAGACACAAATAACCAATTTTTTAATCATTAACTAGTTTCATCATTTACATCTAGGGTTCCTAGTTTCTTTGATTTTATATCATGCTTCCCAGAAGATTTTTCCATTAATATTAACAGCTTTATGAATCTCATTACTCTGATTTATGCCTTTTCAATTTATTTAAGGTTGTGTCAATATTAAAATTATCTGTCCCTTGTGAGCAACTTCAATAATGTTTAGATGCAAAATAGTTTTAAACATTACCTAGCAGGCAAAAATCCATGTTAGTACTAATAATGCCATCCTCCCTAACAGAATTAACTAATAATTAATAAGCATTATATTGAAGAATTCAGAGCCAATCTAAATACTGCAATAAAAATGCTACAAGCTATATACTGCTATTTCTGACTTTCAGGTCAGTTCAGTTCAGTCGCTCGGTCGTGTCCAACTCTGTGTTAGTTGACCTCAAATGCACTTGCTCTTTTTAAAAAAAAAGTGTGTGGGAGGACGTGGTGGGGTCAAAACGTGAATTGCATCGTTGAAAACCAGGCCAAGNACTGCAATAAAAATGCTACAAGCTATATACTGCTATTTCTGACTTTCAGGTCAGTTCAGTTCAGTCGCTCGGTCGTGTCCAACTCTGTGTTAGTTGACCTCAAATGCACTTGCTCTTTTTAAAAAAAAAGTGTGTGGGAGGACGTGGTGGGGTCAAAACGTGAATTGCATCGTTGAAAACCAGGCCAAGACACCTAGAGGAAGCAGGGAACAAAATCAAGTGAATGTTTGTCCTAAAATTTCTATTTTAGGAGGCTTGCATTTCTAGGAAGATGGGGTAGACATATTTCCCTATTCCTCCCACCAAGTTCAGCAAGTCCTGAACATTATCTATTAAACAAACATACAACAGAATGTTGGAGGAGAGAGGCAAGCCAAGCAGGGAGGGAACCCAGGACTAAAAGAGCAGCTCAGTGGGGGTCCCAGGATGGCTCTTCTCGTCCTATGGCTCAGACTTGCCAAATAAGCCAGCCACCTGGAAACTCCAGTGCAGAACTCACCCAGCCCACCCCCCAGAAAAAGGAAGACAATTCTGCTCTTTCTAGCCAAAGGAGCAGTGCAGGGTAAGACTAGCAAGACCAAAACAAACAAGCAAACAAACTTTCAGACAATGACCGCTCTACTCTCATCAAACCCACCAGAAAAACTGGTTCCACCACTGACTGCACCACCAGAGGCCAAGTGGGTGGGGAGTGAGGGAGGGCTAACGTGGCGGTGGGAGAGTGGGCAGTACAGTAGGGTATAAGCTAGTCTAAGGGTTCCTATACCCCGTGGGGGGTACAGCCAACAACTTCGTAGTCACTGTAGATGGAACATAAATTAGGAGGTTTGAAATGACATATACACACTCATACATATCTGTGTGCGTGTGGGGAACTTATTTTTGACAAAGAGACAAGAATATACAATGGGGCAAAGACAGCCTCTTCAATACATGGTGCTGGGAAAACTGGACAGTTACATGTAAAAGAATGAAATTAGAACAACTCCGAACTCCATATACAAAGATAAACTCAAAAATGGATTAAAGACCAGATACTATAAAAATCTTAGAGGAAAACATAGGCAGAACACTCGATGACACAAATCAAAGCAAGATCCGCTGTGACCCTCCCACCTCCTAGAGCAATGGAAATATAAACAAGAGTAAACGAGTGGGACCTGATTAAGCCTAAAAGCTCCTGCACAGCAAGGGAAACTGTAAGCAAGGTGAAAAGACAACCCTCAGAACGGGAGAAATAATAGCAAATGAAACAACTGACAAAGGCTTAATTTCCAAAATATGCAAGCAGTTCATACAACTCAAAACCAGAAAAACAAACAACCCAATCAAAAAGTGGGGAAAAGACCTAAACTGACATTTCTCCAAATACGACATAACACGTGGCTAACAAACACGTGAAGAGATGCCCAGCATCACTCATTATTAGAGAAATGCAACTCAAAACCACAATGAGATAGCACCTCACACCAGTCAGAATGGCCGTCATCCAAAAGTCTACAATCAGTAAATGCTGGAGAGGGTGTGGAGAAAGGGAACGCTCTTGCACTGCTGGTGGGAGTGTAAATTGATACAGCCACTATGGACGATGATATGGAGAGTCCTTTAAAAACTAGGAATAAAACCAATATATGACCCCAAAATCCCACTCCTAGGCATATACCCTGAGGAAACCAAAACTGAAACAGACACATGTATCCCATTGTTCATTGCAGCACTATGGACAATATCTAGAACATGGAAGGAACCTAGATGCCCATCGACAGATGAATGGATAGAGAAGCTGTGGTGCATGTACACAATGGAATATCGCTCAGCTACAAAAAGGAATGCATTTGAGTCCGTTCTAATGAGGTGGATGAACCTAGAGCCTATTATACAGACTGAAGTGAGTCAGAAAGAGAAAGATAAATATCGTCTTCTAACGCATATGTATGGAATCCAGAAAAATGGTACTGAAGGATTTATTTTCGGGGCAGCAGTGGAGAAACTGACATAGAGAACAGACTCATGGACATGGGGAGAGGGGAGGAGAGGGGGAGATGTACGGAGAGAGTGACGTGGAAACTTACATTACCATATGCAAAATAGACAGCCCAGGGGAATTTGCTGTGTGGCTCAGGAAACTCACACAGGGGCTCTGTGTCAGCCTAGAGGGGTGGATGGGGAGGAAGATGGGAGGGAGGGTCTAGAGTGAGGGGATATATGTGTACCTATCGCTGACTCATGTAAAGGTTTGACAGAAAACAACAAAATTCTGTAAAGCAATTATCCTTCAATTAAAAAGTAAATTTTAAAAAAGGGCCTACAGCATAGCACAGGGAACTATATACTCAATACTCTATAACAACTTCTATGTAAAAACAATCTGAGAAAGAACAGAGGTATGAACATGAATAACTCAATCACTTTGCTGTGCATCTAAAATAAACACACTATCGCAAGCCAACTGTACTCCAATATAAAATAAAAATTTTAAAATAATCATTATCTAAAAGAAAGAAGCACATTATTATTTGGGGTTTCTAACATGTAAACAAGGAGCAAGTGACAGGATGGGCTGTGTTGATCTTCATCTTAGAATTCTTTGCATTACTCGCACCATTTTTAGAGGAATCATGTACTGACCACAGCTTCTGCTTTAAAGCATTCTTCCTTTCTCACACATACATTTTACTGCATATTTTCTTGAACTCTGGATGTCTGGGACAAAGAGAATATTCCAGGAATAGTCTTCTGTTCTCTTCCTCCCAAACAATCGAATAAACACAAGAATAATTGTGCAACACGTAAGCAGAGGAAATAAATCTTGCCAGCCATGACCCGCCGTCTCGCCCCTCTGTGACTGCCTTCTCAGCAAACGCATGTTCTGCTCTTTTATTTTAGGTAGCAGTAAACACCAGAAGTGCGCGTCCGTCAGCGATGTACTTGAGGTGAGAAGAAAGTGTGTCTGAAATCCTTTCATCCCCATGGAAATTGTAAAATAATCTGCATTAATCATCTGGTGTACTCCAAATGAACTGTGTGTCCAGAGAGACCATTCAAAGCATTTATTGTCATTGAACATATGGCTTGTTTTCAATATCGCACTGATTATTTTCAACACACACATAAATACGAGAGTAAGGGGAAGTTTATCCTACCAGATTTTAAAACAGATGTCAATTATATTGAAGTGTTCCATAAGGGGCACTAACTTTGTTATTGACTTTGTAGTGGAGACAGCCAACTACTGTAATTAGTCATTGATCCCCACGGCACGTAGGTTTGTAGTCAAATAAGGAGAACTTGAATTCCATTCATGAGATACAACATCTCAGTACCCCAGTACTACTCTGCACCTGTTCGAAGTGCCATGTGCTGTAAAAAGTTAAATGTGAGCCTTAATCATAAATCTGTCACTGACAAATTTTATTTCCTTGGGCTCCAATATCACTGCGGACAGTGACTGCAGCCATGAAATTAAAAGACACTTGCTCTTTGGAAGAAAAGCTATGACAAACCCAGACAGTGTATTAAAAAGCAGAGACACCATTTGGCCAACAAAAGGCCGTCTAGTCAAAGCTATGAATTTTCCAGTAGTCAGGTACACATATGAGACTGGACCATACATAAGGCTGAGCACTGGAACTGATGCTTTTGAACTGTGGTGTTGGAGAAGACTCTTGAGAGTCCCTTGGACTGCAAGGAGATCCAACCAGACAATCCTAAAGGATATCAGTCCTGAATATTCATTGGAAGGACTGATGCTGAAGTTGAAGTCCCAATACTTTGGCCACCTGATGCAAAGAGCTGATTCACTGGGAAAGACCTTGATGCTGGGAAAGACTGAAGGCGGGAGGAGAAGGGGGAGACAAGGGATAAGATGATTGGATGGCATCACTGACTCAATGGACATGAGTCTGAGCCAACTCTGGGAGACAGTGAAGGATGGAGGCTTGCCAAGAGACACTCAATGAGATTGCAAAAAGCACGAGTTAGAGAGTGAACACAACAAGAAACAGAAATAGTGATTCTGGCAATGAATTAGGAAACCACCATTGAAAAGCAGGTAGAGAGCTAAACTGGATGGCCACAGAAAAGAGAATATTAAAAAAATGTTTACTGTCTCTCTAGTGTCTCAGATGATTTTAAAAAAGAAATCCTTGCTTTCAAGAGACACAGTATTTCTTTTTGAAACTGAAGCATAGTTAATTTACAATATCATGTTAGCTTCTGGCGAACAGCGCAGCGATTCAATCACACATGTATATAGAAGCAGGACCTGAACTACATCTAATCATGGGGTGGGGAGAGAGGATGAGATTTCATTCCCTCCAGGGAATAAAGCCAGACCCTGACAGTCCAGGAACAACCCTACCACTGAACAGCCTCGTCCCCTCCATTTCCAGCCTCCAGTCATGTTTGTTCCTGCAGTTCCTCAAAGACCTCAGGCCCCTTCCCATCACTGGCCCTCCCTGGTCTTTTATTTCTCCACAAAGGCAGTATCGCCCTCTAGCTGCTCAAGCCAAAGACCCAGGGGCATCTCTAAGTCTCTTGCTCCTCTTGCCCACGCTCCGCCTCAGCTCTGTCCCCAGAACAGATGAGCCCATCCCCTTGGTCTCTATGAGCCAGCCTCCTGGGTCCTCCTCTCTCCCTGCGTCCACTGTCACTGCTCTTCTCTGTCCGCAGCAGTCCGGGCGGCTTTGGGAAGAGTGATGTCCGGGATGAAGGGGGCAAAGTGCATACCCTGTACCTCTGGTGAGCAGAGGGGAGACTTGTCTCAGTCCTGAGCCCCACTTCACCTACAGAGCAGACAACCGACTATCGCCTCCTGATACTGAGACTAATGAAATGGTTTTTCAGGCAAACGCTAGCATCAGGTATCTTCATCTCTACCCACTGAAGCTTGCTCACCTGTCCTGGGCTCTCTCCGCCCTGCCTCTCCTTTCCTGGCCCTGTGAATGTCACTAGGTCCCTAATGACTTGGGTTGCATCTCTGAGTCTGTGACTGTGATTTCCCAGCAGAACGCCTGGCACCTGCTCTGCAAACCATTCTGAGTGAATGAAAGCAGGAATAAATCCAGAAAAGGAGCACTGCTGTGAGAGACGCCCTCCCCCGCAGGGCACGAAGCACCAGGAGGAACTCAGTGGCACCTAGCCTCTTCTTCCTGAAAGCAAGAAAGAATACAGGAAGTATTGTACAAAGTATACGAGAAAGCCATTTTCCTTAGGAAAAGGAAAAATCCTGTTTCCATCCCAGTTTCTTTTCTTTGGGCTGGTCCTGTCTGCAGAGCTTTTGAGTTAAGTTGCTCCTGCCACTGCGAGCTCCTTCCAACAAGCCGGTAGCTCTGAGCACACCTGCCGCTTCTTCACGTGATGTTCTTACTCAGCGAGGACAGAGATCCTGTGTCGTTTAGCACGACAGGCCCTTTTGCATCGTAATGCAGCATTATAAACTTTCCCCAAGTGTGTCATGAGTGCCCTACAGGCCATTTTGTACAGATTTTTTTTTTTTTCCAATGACCCTAAAAAAAAAAAAAAAAAAAAAAAAAGGTCCTGTGCAGGAGGATTAAAAACCCCTCCGGGAACTTCCTTCCTTTAACAGATTTTCCAGAAGGAATGTGCTTGGGCTCATGATCTGACTTCCTGCCCCGATTAGAAGCATCATGGTGTAAGACAGCTTTATCCTATTTTTCATCATATAAGTGATGTTTACCTAAAATGAATGCCCGTGTTGGCCGAAAAGCAAAGTAAGCAGTGAATCTGGCTAGACGGTCACATCTCAGGCATGTCCACACAGAGAGGCATTTTCCTTTAGTGCAAACTGAGTTTCACTCACTGAAACTCTGTCTTGAGTCTGTCACTCACAAGCTATGTGAAGCCGGTAAGAGGTGTTGAGGCAGAAGAAACTGGGGAGAATCCTAACAATATAGATGCTGTGTTTCCTTCACAGGCAGGGGTGTCAACTGCTGTTCCCCTTACTGCTCCCCCAAAACAGCAAGTGACCACCAATATTTTCCACATGGACAGACGCACATGTTTCCTGAGTCAATACCTGGCCACAACTAAGAGATTCATGTTGCCTCAAGGTTGGTACAAGATTTGCCCCTTTCTTTTTTTAGGTAGTTTATTTTTATTTATCTTTTTAATTGGAGCACACTTGCTTTACAACGCTGTGCTAGTTTCTGCTGGACAACATGGATCAGCTACCTGTATCCATATGTGTCCTCCCTAGGGCCCTCCCTCCCACGCACCCTTACAGTTCTAAAGAAGACAGGGACAGCCACTGGGGGCTGGTCGGTGTCCTTCAGAAGGATACATTCAAATCCTCCTAGGAGCCCTGAATGTGACCTTACTGGAAACAGGGTCTTTGCAACAAGCAGTAGGGACTTCCCTGGTGGTCCAGTAGTTAAGACTCCACCTGCCAATGCAAACTTGCAGCCCTGCTTTCAAACTTGCAGC
>SJYA01008197.1:4959-23305 GCA_006410615.1 Neotragus moschatus | reverse complement strand
CCAGAATCCTTTCTCAATGAAGCAGGGAAAGGAACGCTCATCTAGAGTGGAGGAGGGGCAAAGGGGGCTCCTCTGGAGTTGTGGTGGAATCATCAGTGTACCTCTCGAGGGGAGATGGTTATGTCGGGGAACTTCTTGAGATGCAGCAAGGCTGTGAAGGACCCTTTGAGGTTCAGGAGGGAAAATGTGATTTCTCTCGTGATGCCACAGCAGAAAACGGAATCATCTCGCCTGGAGGGGAGAACCTCCTGGTTTTTCTCGGGTTTCGGCAGGTCCCTCACGAGTTACGACGGGGACCTCAGGGATCCGCTCGTGTGGCCTCAGGAAAGGCCAGTCTCCGTGCGAGGTTAGAGGAGCCCCTCGGGACTGCTCTCCAATCAGTGCCGGGTCCTAAGTCACTGTCTGGAGCTGAAGCTGGAACATGAGGTTTCCTCTCTAGTGGTGGCATGGATCTTGGGGTTCCTCTGGTGTCTCCCCAGGGGAGTCAGGCCTCGTTTCCTGTGGTTACATGCACGTCCGCTTTCCTCCCAAGCTGTAGCAGCAGTGTCAGGCTTCCCGTCAAGTTGACCCAGGGATCTCTGTCTTTCCCTCGAGATCCCACAGGGCAGTGGCAAGAGCCACTGTGGTGTGAGTCGATACACGGTGACACTCGAGGTAGTGCAGGGAAATCAGGTTCATCTGGAGAGGACTGAGACATCTCGGGGACTTTTAGTATGTTGGCACGACCCCTGGAGATCTCGGCTTTCCTGTTGAGAGTGCCACCTCTTGAGATGCGATGGGAATGGCGGGAAGCCTTTCCCGACGAAGCAGGGAAAGGGACCCTCATCTCGAGCTCAAGAGGGTGAAATGGGGCTCCTCCTGAGATGTGCCGGGACACTGGGTGTTGCTCCCACATGGGAACGGATATGTCGGCGAACTTCTTGAGTTGCAGCAAGGGTGGGAATTACCCTTGCGAGGTTCAAGAGGGAAGGCATGATTTCCCTCGAGATGCCGCAGCAGAAAAGGGCCTCATATCGCCTGCAGGGAAACAACCTCATGGTATTTGTCGCTTTGCAGCAGGTCCCTATCGAGTTACGACGGGGACCTCAGGGACCCGCTGATGTGGTCTCAGGAAAGACCAGTCTCCATGCGAGTTGCAAGAGGCCCCTCGGGATTCCTCTCCAGTCAGTGTCGGGTCCTAGGTCCTTGACTGGAACTGCGGCCAGAAACTGAGGTTTCCTCTCCAGTGCTGACATGGATCGTGGGGTTCCTCTGGAGTCTCCACAGGAGAGTCAGGACTCATCTTGAGTGGAGACATACACATCTGTTATCCTCCAGAGCTGAAGCAGCACTATCAGTCTTCCCAACGGGTTGACACAGGTATCTGTGGCTTTCCCTCGAGGTGCAACAGGGCTGTCGCACGTTCAACCATGGTGTGATTCGATGCTTGGGGTGACCTTCGAGGCAGGGCAGGGAAATCAGGTTCATCTGGAATGGACAGAGACATTTGGGGGTCTTTTTGAATGGTGGCACCACTCCTGGAGTTCCTCTTGACTTTCATGTTGAGAGCACGTCTTCTTGCTCTGCGACGGGAACGCCAGAATCCTTTCCCGACGAAGCAGGGAAAGGAACCCTCATCTGGAGCAGAGGAGGAGGAAAGGGGGCCCTTCTTGAGTTGTGTTGGGACCCTCAGTGTTCCTCTCGAGTGGAGAGGGGTATATCGGGGAATTTCTTGAGTTGCAGCAAGGGTGTGAAGGACCCTTGGAGGTTCAGGAGGGAAGGCGTGATTTCTCTTGGGATGCCGGAGCAGAAAACGACCTCATCTCGCCTGGAGGGGAGAACCTCCTGGTTTTACTCGAGTTGCAGCAGGTCCCTCTCGAGTTACGACGGGGACTTCAGGGACCCGCTCGCATGGCCTCAGGAAAGGCCAGTCTCTGTGCGGTTTGAGAGGGGCCCTTCGGGATTCCTCTCCAGTCGTTGCCAGGTCCTAAGTCCTCATCTGGAGTTGAAGATGGAACCTGAGGTTTCCTGTCCAGTGCTGACATGGATCTTGGTGTTCCTCTGGAGTCTCCCCAGGGGAGTCAGGCCTCGTCTCCTGTGGTTACATGCCCATCTGCTTTCCTCCTGAGCTGTAGCAGCAGTGTCAGGCTTCCCGTCGAGTTGACCCAGGGATCTCTGTCTTTCCCTCGAGATGCCACAGGGCTGTGGCACGAGCCACCGTGGTATGAGGTGATACGCGGTGACACACGAAGTAGTGCAGGGAAATCAAGTTCATCTGGAGTGGACTGAGACATCTGGCGGAATTTTAGTATATGTTGGAATGAACCCTGGAGATCTCGACTTTTCTGTTGTGAGTGCCACCTCTTGAGATGCAACGGGAACTGTGGGATTCCTTTCCCGATGAAGCAGGGAAGGAACCTCATCTTGAGCTCACGAGGGGCAAACGGGGCTCCTCCTGAGTTGTGCCTGGATACTCGGTGTTCCTCCCGTGTGGGGACGGTTATGTCGCGAAACTTCTTGAGTTGCAGAAAGGATGGGAAGTACCTTTGCGAGGTTCAAGAGGGAAGGCGTGATTTCCCTCGAAATGCCGCAGCAGAAAAGTGTCTCATTTTGACTGTAGGGGAGAACCTCCTGGTTTTTCTCGAGGTGCAGCAAGTCCCTCTCGAGTTACGACAGGGACCTCAGGGACACGCTCGTGTATCCTAAGGAAGGACCAGTCTCCATGCGAGTTACAAGGGGCCACTCGGGATTCCTCTCCTGTCAGTGTCGGGTCCTAAGTCCTTGTCTGGAACTGCGGCCAGAACCTGAGTTTCCTCTCCAGTGCTGACATGGATCTTGGGGTCCCTCTGGAGTCTCCACAGGACAGTCAGAAGTCTATTCGATGGAGACATACACGTCCGTTTTCCTCCTGAGCTGTAGCAGCAGTGTCAGGCTACCCGACGTCTTGAAACAGGGATCTGTGGCTTTCCCTCGAGGTCCCACAGGGCTGTTGCACGTGCCACCGTTGTGTGATTTGAAACTCAGGGTGACCTTCGAGGCAGGGCAGGGAAATCAGGTTCATCTGGAGTGGACTGAGACATTTGGGGGTCTTTTGGAATGGTGGCACCAACCCTGGAGTTCCTCTCGACTTTCCTGTTGAGAGCACGTCCTCTTGCTGTACGACGGGAATGACAGAATCCTTTCCCGACGAAGCAGGGAAATGATCCCTCATCTGGAGCGTAGTAGGGGGAACAGGGGCCCCTCTTGAGTTGTGTTGGGACCCTCAATGTTCCACTCGTTTGGAGACGGGTATGTCGAGGAACTTCTTGAGATACAGCAAAGGTGGAAGGACCCTTTGAGGTTNGACTTTCCTGTTGAGAGCACGTCCTCTTGCTGTACGACGGGAATGACAGAATCCTTTCCCGACGAAGCAGGGAAATGATCCCTCATCTGGAGCGTAGTAGGGGGAACAGGGGCCCCTCTTGAGTTGTGTTGGGACCCTCAATGTTCCACTCGTTTGGAGACGGGTATGTCGAGGAACTTCTTGAGATACAGCAAAGGTGGAAGGACCCTTTGAGGTTCAGGAGGGAAGGCATGATTTCTCTTGGGATGCTGCAGCAGAAAACGGCCTCATCTCGCCTTGGGCGGAGAACCTCCTGGANGGAATGGTGGCACGACCCCTGGAGTTCCTCTCAACTTTCCTGTTGAGAGCACATCCTCTTGCTGTGCGACGGGAATGCCAGGATCCTTTCCCAACGAAACAGGGAAAGGAACCCTCATCTGGAGTGGAGGAGGGGGAAAGGTGGCCCCTCTTGAGTTGTGTCGGATCCTCAGTGTTCCTCTCGAGTAGAAACGGGTATGTCGGGGAACTTCTTCATTTGCAGCAAGGGTGTGAAGGACCCACTGAAGTTCAGGAGGGGAGGGGTGATTTCTCTCAGGATGCCGTAGCAGAAAACGGCCTCATCTCGCCTGGAGGGGAGAACCTCCTGGTTTTTGTCGAGTTGAGGCAGGTCCCTCTCGAGTTACGATGGGGACCTCAGGAACCCACTCACGTGGCCTCAGGAAAGGCCAGTCTCTGTGTGAGTTGAGAGGGGCTCTTCAGGATTCCTCTCCAGATGGTGCCGGATCCTAAGTCCCTGTCTGGATCCAAAGCTGGAACCTGAGGTTTCCTCTCCAGTGTTGGCGTGGATCTTGGGGTTTCTCTGGAGTCTCCTCAGGGGAGTCAGGCCTCGTCTCCTGTGGTTACATGCACGTCCGCTTTCCTCCCGAAATGTAACAGCAGTGTCAGGCTTCCCGTCGAGTTGACACAGGGATCTCTGTCTTTCCCTCGAGATGCCACAGGGCTGTGGCACGAGCCACTTTGGTGTGAGTCGATACATGGTGACACTCGAGGTAGTGCAGGGAAANGAGTCTCCTCAGGGGAGTCAGGCCTCGTCTCCTGTGGTTACATGCACGTCCGCTTTCCTCCCGAAATGTAACAGCAGTGTCAGGCTTCCCGTCGAGTTGACACAGGGATCTCTGTCTTTCCCTCGAGATGCCACAGGGCTGTGGCACGAGCCACTTTGGTGTGAGTCGATACATGGTGACACTCGAGGTAGTGCAGGGAAATCAGGTTCATCTGGAGAGGACTGAGATATCTGGGGGACTTTTAGTATGTTGGCACGACCCCTGGAGATCGCAGCTTTCCTGTTGAGAGTGCCACCTCTTGAGATGTGATGGGAACGGCGGGAATCCTTTCCCGACGAAGCAGGGAAAGGGACATTCATCTCGAGCTTACGAGGGGGAAACGGGGCTCCTCCTGAGATGTGCTGGGACCCTCAGTGTTCCTCCCTGGTGGGGACTGGTATGTCGGGGAACTTTTTGAGTTGCAGCAAGGGTGGGAAGGACCCTTGTGAGGTCCAAGAGGGAAGGCGTGATTTCCCTCGAGACGCCGCAGCAGAAAAGGGCCTCATCTCGCCTGCAGGGAAAGAACCTCATGGTTTTTCTCGAGTTGCAGCAGGTCCCTCTCGAGTTTCGATGGAGACCTCAGGGACCCGCTGGTGTGGTCTCAGGAAAGACCAGTCTCCATACGAGTTGCGAGGGGCCCCTCGGGATTCCTCTCCAGTCAGTGTCGGGTTCTAGGTCCTCGACTGGAACTGCGGCCAGAACCTGAGGTTTCCTCTTAAGTGCTGACATGGATCTTGGGGTTCCTCTGGAGTCTCCACAGGAGAATCAGGACTCTTCTAGAGTGGAGACATACGTGTCCGTTTTCCTCCCGAGCTGTATCACAGTGCCAGGCTTCCCGATGGGTTGACACAGGGATACTTTGGCTTTCCCTCATGGTGCCACAGGGCTGTCGCACGTGCCACCGTGGTATGATTCGATGCTCGGGGTGACCTTGGAGGCAGTGCAGGGAAATAAGGTTCATCTGGAGTGGATTGAGACATTTGGGGGTCTTTTGGAATGGTGGCACCGCCCCTGGAGTTCCTCTCGACGTTCCTGTTGAGAGCACGTCCTCTTGCTGTGCGACGGGAAGGCCAGAATCCTTCCGGACGAAGCAGGGAAGGAACCCTCATCTGGAGCAGTGGAGGGGGAAAGGAAGCCCCTCTTGAGTTGTCGTGGGACCCTCAGTGTTCCTCTCGAGTGGAGACGGATATGACGGGGAACTTCTTGAGTTGCAGCAAGGGTGTGAAAGACCCTTTGAGGTTCAGGAGGGAAGGCGTGATTTCTCTCGGGATGCCACAGCAGAAAACGGCCTCATCTCGCTTGGAGGGGAGAATCTGCTTTTTCTCGAGTTGGGGCAGGTCCCTCTCGCGTTACGACAGGGACCTCAGGCACCCTCTCGCGTGGCCTCAGGAAAGGCCAGTCTCAGTGCGAGTTGATAGGGGCACCTCTGGATTCTTCTCCAGTCGGTGCTGGGTCCTAAGTCCCCATCTGGAGCTGAAGCTGGAACCTGAGTTTTCCTCTCCAGTGCTGGCATGGATCTTGGGGTTCCTCTGGAGTCTCCCCAGGGGTGTCAGGCCTCGTCTCCTGTGGTTACATGCACGTCCGCTTTCCTCCCGAGCTGTAGGAACTGTGTCAGGCTTCCCGTCGAGTTGACCCAGGGATCTCTCTTTCCCTCGAGATGTCCACACGGCTGTGGCACGAGACACCATTATGTGAGGTGATACGCGGGTGACACTCGAGGTAGTGCAGGGAAATCAGGTTCATCTGTAGTGGACTGAGACATCTGGGGGACTTTTAATATGTTGGCTTGACCCCTGGAGATCTCGGCTTTCCTGTTCAAAGTGCCACCACTTGAGATGCGACGGGAACGGTGGGAATCCTTTCCTGACGAAGCAGGGAAAGGTTCCCTCATCTTGAGCTCCTGAGGGGGATATGGGAGTCCTTCTGAGTTGTGCCGGGACCCTCGGTGTTCCTCCCGTATGGGGACTGGTATGTCAGGTAACTTCTTGAGTTGCAGCAAGGGTGGGAAGGACACTTTCGAGGTTCAAGAGGGAAGGCGTGATTTCCCTCATGACCCTGCAGCAGAAAAGGGCCTCATCTCGCCTGCAGGGAAAGAACCTCATGGTTTTTCTCGAGTTGCAGGAGGTCCCTCTCAAGTTACGACGGGGATCTCAGGGACCCGCTGGCGTAGCCTAAGGAAAGACGTGTCTCCATGCAAATTGTGAGGGGCCCCTCGGGATTCCTCTACAGTCAGTGTCGGGTCCTTTTTCCTCATCTGGATCTCCTGCCTGAAACTGAAGTTTCCTCTCCACTGCTGACATAGATCTTGGGGTTCCTCTGTAGTCTCCACAGGACAGTCAGGACTCTATTTGAGAGAAGACATTCACGTCCATTATCCTCCCGAAATTTAGCAGCAGTGTCAAGCTTCCTGACGCATTGACACAGGGATCTGTGGTTTTCCCTCGAGGTGCCACAGGGCTGTCGCACATGCCACCGTGGTGTGATTCAATGCTAGGGATGATCTTCGAGGCAGGGCAGGGAAATCAGGTTCATCTGGAGTGGACTGAGACATTTGGGGGTCTTTTGGAATCATGGCATGACCCCTCAGTTCCTCTCGTCTTTCCTGTTGAGAACACACCCTCTTGCTGTGCGACGGGAACGCCAGAATGCTTTCCTGATGAAACAGGGAAAGGAACCCTCATCTGGAGTGGAGGATGGGGAAAGGGGGCCACTCTTGAGTTGTGGTGGGACCCTCAGTGTTCCTCTCGAGTGGAAACAGGTATGTCGAGGGACTTCTTGAGTTCAGCAAAGGTGTGAAGGAACTTTTGAGGTTCAGGAGGGAAGGCGTGATTTCTCTTGGGATGCCGCAGCAGAAAATGACCTCATCTCGCCTGGAGGGGAGAACCTCCTGGTTTTTCTCGAGTTGCGGCAGGTCCCTCACGACTTATGATGGGGACCTCAGGGACCCGCTTGCGTGGCCTCAGGAAAGGCCAGTCTCTGTGCGAGTTGAGAGGGGCCCCTCGGGATTCCTCTCCAGTCATTGTCGGGTCCTAAGTCCCCGTCTGGATCTGAAACTGTAACCTGAGGTTTCCTCTCCAGTGCTTTCATGGATCTTGGGGTTCCTCTGGAGTCTCCCCAGGGGAGTCAGGCCTCATCTCCTGTGGTTATATTCACGTCCGCTTTACTCCCTGACTCTGTAGCAGCAGTGTCAGGCTTCCCGTCGAGTTGACCCAGGGATCTCTGTCTTTCCTTCGAGATGCCACAGGCCTGTGGCACGAGCCACCATGGTGTGAGGCAATACGCAGGTGACACTCGTGGTAGTGCAGGAAAATCAGGTTCATCTGGAGTGGACTGAGACATCTGGGGGACTTTTAGTATGTTGGCACGACCCCTGGAGATCTTGGCTTTCCTGTTGAGAGTGCAACCTCCTGAGATGCGATGGGAACGGCGGGAATCCTTTCCTGATGAAGCAGGGAAAGGGACCCACATCTCAGCTCACGAGGGGGAAATGGGGCTCCTGCTGAGTTGTGCCAGGACCCTTAGTGTTCCTCCCGCGTGGGGACTGGTATGTCGGGGAACTTCTAGAGTTGTAGCAAGGGTGAGAAGGACCCTTGGAAAGTTCAAGAGGGAAGGCGTGATTTCCCTTGCGGTGCCGCAGTGGGAAAGGGCCTCAGCTAGACTGCAGGGGAGAACCTCCTGGTTTTTCTCGAGTTGCAGCAGTTCCCTCTTGAGATATGACGGGGATCTCAGGGACCCGCTCATGTAGCCTCAGGAAAGACCAGTCTCTATTCGAGTTGCGAGGGGCCCCTCGGGGTTCCTCTCCAGTCATTGTCGGGTCCTAAGTCCTCGTCTCAAACTGCGGCCAGAACCTGAGGTTTCCTTTCCAGTGCTGACATCGACCTTGCGATTCCTCTGGAGTCTCCACAGAAGAGTCAGGACTCTTCTCAAGTGGAGACATATACGTTCTTTTTCCTCCCGAGCTGTAGCAGCAGTGTCAGACTTCCCGATGAGTTGACACAGGGATGTGTGGCTTTCCCTCGAGGTGCCACAGGGCTGTCGCACGTGCCACCGTGGTGTGATTCGATGTTCGGGGTGACCTTCGAGGCAGTACAGGGAAATCAGATTTATCTAGAGTGGACTGAGACATTTGGGGGTCTTTTGGAATGGTGGACAACCCCTGGAGTTCCTCTCGACATTCCCGTTGAGAACATGTCCTCTTGCTGTGCGACGGAAACGCCAAAATCCTTTCTCGACGAAGCAGGTAAAGGAACCCTCATCTCGAGTGGAGGAGGGGGAAAGGAGACTTCTCTTGAGTTGTGGTGGGACCCTCAGTGTTCCTCTCGAGTGGAGACGGGTATGTCGGGGAAATTCTTGAGTTGCATTACGATGGGGACCTGAGGGACATGCTCGTGTGGCCTCAGAAAAGGACAGTCTCCATGCGAGTTTAGAGCGGCCCTTCTGGATTCCTCTCCAGTTGGTGCCGGATCCTAAGTCCCTGGCTGGAGCCGAAGCTGGAACCTGAGATTTCCTCTCCAGTGCTGACATGGATCTTGGGGTTCCTCTGGAGTCTCCCCAGTGGAGTCAGGCTTCGTCTCCTGTGGTTACATGCATGTATTCCTTCCTCACGACCTGTAGCAGCAGTGTCAGTCTTCCCGTCGAGTTGAAACAGGCATCTCTGTCTTTCCATCGCGATGCCACAGGGCTGTGGCATGAGCCACAGTTGTGTGAGGCAATAAACGGGTGACACTGGAGGTAGTGCAGAGAAATCAGGTTCATCTGGACTGGACTGAAACATCTGGAGGATTTTTAGTATGTTGGCATGACCCCTGGAGATCTAGGCTTTACTGTTGAGAGCGCCACCTCCTGAGATGCCATGGGAACGGCGGGAATCCTTTCCTGACGAACCAGGGAACGGAACCCTCATCTCGAGCGGAGGAGGGGGAAAGGGGGCTCCTCTTGAGTTGGTGGGACCCTCAGTGTTCCTCTCGAGTGGAGACGGGTATGTCGGAAAACTTATTGAGTTGCAGCATGGTTGTGAATGACTCTTTGAAGTTCAGGAGGGAAGGTGTGATTGCTCTCCAGAAGCCGCATCAGAAAACGGCCTCATCTCGCCTGGAGGGGAGAACCTCCTGATTTTTCTCGAGTTGTGGCAGGTTCCTCTCGATTCAAGACGGGGAACTCAGGGACCCGCTCATTTGGCCTCAGGAAAGGACATTCTCCTTTGGAGTTAAGAGGGGACTCTCGGTATTCCTCTCCCGTCGGACCCGGGTCCTAAGTCCCCGTTTGGAGCCTAAGCTGGAACCTGAGGTTTCCTCTCCAGTGCTGACATGGGTCTTGGGGTTCCTCTGGAGTCTCCACAGGGGAGTCAGGCCTCGTCTTCTGTGGTTACATGCACGTCCGCTTTTCTCCTGAGCTGTAGCAGCAATGTCAGACTTCCCATCGAACTGACACAGGGATCTCTGTCTTTCCCTCGAGATGCCACAGGGCTGTGGCATGAGCCACCGTGGTGTGAGATGATACTGGTGATATGCGAGGTAATGCAGGGAAATCAGGTTCATCTGGAGTGGACTGAGACATCTGGGGGACTTTTAGTATGTTGGCACGACCCCTGGAGAACTCAGCTTTCCTGTTCAGTGCAACACATCTTGAGATGCGACAGGAACGGCGGGAATCCATTCCCAAAGATGCAGGGAAATGAACCCTCATCTCGAGCTCACGAGGGGGAAACAGGGCTCCTCTTGAGTTGTGCCGTGACCCTCGGTTTTCTTCCCACATGAAGACATTTATGTCGGGGAACTTCTTGAGTTGCAGCAAAGGTTGGACGGACCCGTGCAAGCTTCAAGAGTGAAGGCGTGATTTCCCTCGAGACGCCGCAGCAGAAAAGGGCCTCATCTCGCCTGCAGGGGAGAACCTCGTGGTTTTTCTAGAGATGCGGCAGGTCCCTCTCAAGTTATGATGGGGAACTCAAGGACCCACTCGTGTGGCCTCAGGAAAGACCAGTCTCCATGCGAGTTGCAATTGGCCCATCGGGATTCCTCTCCAGTCAGTGTCGGGTCCTAAGTCCTCGTCTGGAACTGTGGCCAGACCCTGAGGTTTCCTATGCAGTGCTGACATGCATCTTGGGGTTCCTCTGGAGTCTCCACAGGAGAGTCAGGACTCTTCGTGAGTGGAGACATACCCGTCCATTTTCCTCCCGAGCTGTGGCAGCAGTTTCAGGTTTCCTGACGAGTTGGCACAGGGATCTGTGGCTTTCCCTCGAGGTGCCACAGGGCTGTCGCACATGCCACTGCGGTGTGATTCGATTTTCGGGGTGACCTTCAAGGCAGTGCAAGGAAATCAGGTTCCTCTGGAGTGGACTGAGATAGTTGGAGTCTTTTGGAATGGTGGCCTGGCCCCTAGAGTTCCTCTGGACTTTCCGGTTGAGAGCACGTCCTCTTGCTGTGCGACGGGAATGCCAGAATCCTTTCCTGACGAAGCAGGGAAAGGAACCCTCATCTCGAGCGGAGGAGGGGGAAAGGGAACTCCTCTTGAGTTGTGGTGGGAACCTCAGTGTTCCATTCGTGTTGAGACGGGTATGTCGGGGAACTTCTTGTGTTGCAACAAGGGTGTGAAGGAGCCTTTTAGGTTCAGGAAGGGAGGTTTGGTTTCTCTCGAAATGCCGCATCAGTAAATGGCCTCATCTTGCCTGGAGGGGAGAACCTGGTTTTTCTCGAGTTGTGGCACTTCCTCTCGAGTTACGATGGGGACCTCAGGGAACCGTTCGTGTGGCCTCAGGAAAGGATAGTCTCCATGCGAGTTGAGAAGGGAACCTCGGGATTCCTTTCCAGTCGGTGCTGGGTCCTAAGTCCCCATCAGGAGCTGAAGCAGGAGCCAGAGGTTTCCTCTCCAGTGCTGGCATTGACCTTGGGGTTCCTCTAGAATCTCCCCAGGGGAGTAAGGCCTCGTCTCCTCCGGTTACATGCACGGCCGCTTTCTTCCCAAACTGTAACAGCAGTGTCAGGCTTTCCGTCGAGTTGACACAGGGATCTCTGTCTTTCCCTCAAGATGCCACAGGGCTGTGGCACAAGCCACCATGGTGTGAGACGATACGCGGGTGACACGCGAGGTAATGCAGGGAAATCAGGTTCAACTGGAGTGGACTGAGACATTTGGGGGACTTTTAGTATGTTGGCACGACCCCTAGAGATCTCGGCTTTCCTGTTCAGAGCGCCACCTCTTGAGATGCGACGGGAATGGCGGGAATCCTTTCCCAATGAAGCAGGGAAAGGAACCCTCAACTTGAGCTCATGAGGGGGAAACAGGGCTCCTGTTGAGTTGTTCTGGTACCCTTGGTTTTCCTCCCACGTGGAGTTGGGTGTGTCGGGGAACTTCTTGAGTTGCAGCAAGGGTGGGAAGGACCTGTGCAAGGTTCAAGAGTGAAGGCATGATTTCGCTCAAGTCGCCATAACAGAAAAGGACCTTATCTCGCCTGGAGGGGAGAACCTCGTGGTTTTTCTCGAGGTGCGGCAGTTCCCTCTTGAGTTACGATGGGGACCTCAAGGACCCACTCGTGTGGCCTCAGGAAAGACCAGTCTCCATGCCAGTTGCGAGGGGCCCCTCGGGGTTGCTCTCCAGTCAGTGTCAGATCCTAGATCCTCATCTGGAACTGCGGCCAGAAACTGAGGTTTCCTCTCCAGTGCTGACATGGGTCTTGGGGTACCTCTGGAGTCTCCACAGGAGAGTCAGGACTCTTCTTGAGTGGAGACACACCCATCCGTTTTCCTCTCGAGCTGTAGCAGCAGTTTCAGGTTTCCCGATGAGTTGACACAGGTATCTGTAACTTTCTCTCAAGGTACCACAGGGCTGTTGCACGTGCCACTGTGGTGTGATTCGATTTTCGGGGTGACCTTCGAGGCAGTGCAAGGAAATCAGGTTCCTCTGGAGTGGACTGAGACATCTGGGGGACTTTTAGTATGTTAGCATGACCCCTGGAGATCTCGGCTTTCCTGTTGAGAGTGCCACCTCTTGAGATGCGACGGGAACAGAGGGAATCCTTTCCTGACGAAGGAGGGAAAGGAACCCTCATCTCGAGCTCACGAGGGGGAAACGGGTCTCCTCTTGAGTTGTGCTGGGACCCTTGGTGTTCCTCCCACGTGGAGATGGGTATGCCGGGGAACTTCTTTAGTTGCAGAGTGGGTTGGAAGGACCTTTGCCAGGTTCAAGAGGGAAGGCATGATTTCCCTCGAGACGCCGCAGCAGAAAAGCGCCTTATCTCGCCTGCAGGGGAGAACTTCCTGGTTTTTCTCGAGTTGCGGCAGATCCCTTTCAAGTTACAATGGGGACATCAGGGACCCCCTCGTGTGGCCTCAGGAAAGACCAGTCTCCATGCCAGTTGCGAGGGGCCCCTCGGGGTTGCTCTCCAGTCAGTGTCAGATCCTAGATCCTCATCTGGAACTGCGGCCAGAAACTGAGGTTTCCTCTCCAGTGCTGACATGGGTCTTGGGGTACCTCTGGAGTCTCCACAGGAGAGTCAGGACTCTTCTTGAGTGGAGACACACCCATCCGTTTTCCTCTCGAGCTGTAGCAGCAGTTTCAGGTTTCCCGATGAGTTGACACAGGTATCTGTAACTTTCTCTCAAGGTACCACAGGGCTGTTGCACGTGCCACTGTGGTGTGATTCGATTTTCGGGGTGACCTTCGAGGCAGTGCAAGGAAATCAGGTTCCTCTGGAGTGGACTGAGACATCTGGGGGACTTTTAGTATGTTAGCATGACCCCTGGAGATCTTGGCTTTCCTGTTGAGAGTGCCACCTCTTGAGATGCGACGGGAACAGAGGGAATCCTTTCCTGACGAAGGAGGGAAAGGAACCCTCATCTCGAGCTCACGAGGGGGAAACGGGTCTCCTCTTGAGTTGTGCTGGGACCCTTGGTGTTCCTCCCACGTGGAGATGGGTATGCCGGGGAACTTCTTTAGTTGCAGAGTGGGTTGGAAGGACCTTTGCCAGGTTCAAGAGGGAAGGCATGATTTCCCTCGAGACGCCGCAGCAGAAAAGCGCCTTATCTCGCCTGCAGGGGAGAACTTCCTGGTTTTTCTCGAGTTGCGGCAGATCCCTTTCAAGTTACAATGGGGACATCAGGGACCCCCTCGTGTGGCCTCAGGAAAGACCAGTCTCCATGCCAGTTGCGAGGGGCCCCTCGGGGTTGCTCTCCAGTCAGTGTCAGATCCTAGATTCTCATCTGGAACTGTGGCCAGAAACTGAGGTTTCCTCTCCAGTGCTGACATGGGTCTTGGGGTACCTCTGGAGTCTCCACAGGAGAGTCAGGACTCTTCTCGAGTGGAGACACACCCATCCGTTTTCCTCTCGAGCTGTAGCAGCAGTTTCAGGTTTCCCGACGAGTTGACACAGGTATCTGTAACTTTCTCTCAAGGTACCACAGGGCTGTTGCACGTGCCACTGTGGTGTGATTCGATTTTTGGGGTGACTTTCGAGGCAGTGCAAGGAAATCAGCTTCCTCTGGAGTGGACTGAGATATTTGGGGTCTTTGGGAATGGTGGCACCACCCCTGAAGTTTCTCTCAACTTTCCTGTTAAGAGCACGTCCTCTTGCTGTGCGACAGGAATGCCAGAATCCTTTCCTGACAGAACAGGGAAATGAAACTTCATCTCGAGTGGAGGAGGGGGAAAAGGGCCTCTTCTTGAGTTGTGGTGGGACCCTCAGTGTTCCTCTCAAGTAGAGACGGGTATGTCGGGGTACTTCTTGAGTTGCAGCAAGGGTGTAAAGGAGCCTTTGAGTTTCAGGAGAGAGGGCGTGATTTCTTTTGGAATGCCACAGCAGAAAAGGGCCTCAACTCGCCTGGAAGGGAGAACCTCCTGGTTTTTCTCGAGTTGTGGCAGGATCCTCTCGTGTTACGATGGGGACCTCAGGGACCCACTCAGGAAAGGCCAGTCTCCATGCAAGTTGAGAGGCGACTCTCGGGATTCCTCTCCAGTCAGTGACGGGACCTAAGTCCCCGCCTGGAGCTGAAGCTGGAGCCTGAAGTTTCCTCTCCAGTGCTGGCATGCACCCTGGGGTTCCTCTGGAGTTTCGCCAGGGGAGTCAGGCCTCATGTCCTGTCGTTACATGCACGTCAGCTTTCCTCCCGACCTGTTGCAGCAGTGTCAGTCGTCCCGTCGAGCTGACACACGGATCTCTGTCTTTCCCTTGAGATGCCACAGGACTGTGGCACGAGCCACCATGGTGTGAGGCGATACGCGGGTGACACTCGTGGTAATGCAGGGAAATCAGGTTCATCTGGAGTGGACTGAGACATCTGGGGGACTTTTTGTATGTTAGCACGACCCCTGGAGATCTCGGCTTTCCTGTTGAGAGTGCCACCTCTTGAGATGCCATGGGAACGGAGGGGATCCTTTCCTGACGAAGCAGGGAAAGGAACCCTCATCTCGAGCTCACAAGGGGGAAACGGGTCTCCTCTTGAGTTGTGCTTGGACCCTTGGTGTTCCTCCCACGTGGAGACGGGTATGCCGGGGAACTTCTTTAGTTGCAGAGTGGGTTGGAAGGACCTTTGCCAGGTTCAAGAGGGAAGGCATGATTTCCCTCGAGACGCCGCAGCAGAAAAGCGCCTTATCTCGCCTGCAGGGGAGAACCTCCTGGTTTTTCTCGAGTTGCGGCAGATCCCTTTCGAGGTACGATGGGAACATCAGGGACCCCCTCGTGTGGCCTCAGGAAAGACCAGTCTCCATGCGAGTTGCGAGGTTCCCCTCGGGATGCCTCTCCAGTCAGTTTCGGGTCCTAAGTCCTCGTCTGGAACTGCGGCCAAAACCTGAGGTTTCCTCTCCAGTGCTGACATGGATATTGGGGTTCCTTTGGAGTCTCCACAGGAGAGTCAGGACTCTTCTAGAGTGGAGACATACACGTCCGATTTCCTCCCGAGCTGTAGCAGCAGTGTCAGGCTTCCTGACGAGTCGACACAGGGATGAATGGCTTTCCCCCGAGGTGCAACAGGGCTGTGACACGTGCCACCATGGTGTGATTCTATGCTCGGGGTGAATTTTGAGGCAGTGCAGGGAAATCAGGTTCGTCTGGAGTGGACTGAGACATTTGGGTGTCCTTTGGAATGGTGGCACGACCCCTGGAGTTCCTCTCGACTTTCCTGTTGAGAGCACGTCCTCTTGCTGTGCGACAGGATCGCCAGAATCCTTTCCTGATGAAGCAGGGACAGGAACCCTCAACTCGAGGGAGAAGGGGAAACGGGGCTCCTCTGGAGTTTTGGTTGGGCCCTCAGGGTTCCTCTCGAGTGGAGACGGGTATTTCGGGGAATTTGTTGAGTTGCAGCAAGGGTGTGAAGGACCCTTTGAGGTTCAGGAGGGAAGGCGTGATTTCTCTCGGGATGCCTCAGCAGAAAACGGCCTCATCTCGCCTGGAGGGGAGAACCTCCTGGTTTTTCTCGAGTTGTGGCAGGTTCCTCTCGAGTTACGATGGGGACCTCAGGGACCCACTCGTGTGGCCTCAGGAAAGGCCAGTCTCTATGCGAATTGTGATGGGCCTCTCGGGTTTCCTCTACAGTCCGTGCACGGTCATAAGTCTTCGCCTGGAGCTGAGATCGGTTCCTGAGGTTTCATCTCCAGTGCTGACATGGATCTTGGGGTTCCTCTGGATTCTCGACTGGGGAGTCAGCCCTCGTTTCGAGTGGAGATGTGGACGTCCACTTTCCTCCCGGTCTTTAGCAGCAGTGGCAGTCTTCGTATCGAGTTGACACAGGGATCTGTGACTTTCCTTTGAGCGGCCACAGGGCTGTCACACGTTCCACCATGGTGTGAGTCTATACTCGCGGTGACAGTCGAGGCAGTGCAGGGAAATCAGGTTCATCTAGAGTGTACTGAGATTTTTGGGGTTTTTTTGGTATGGTGGCACGACCCCTTGAGTTCCTCTCGACTTTCCTGTTGAGAGCGTCTCCTCTTGAGATGCGACGGGAATGCCAGTAATCCTTTCCCAAAGAAGCAGGGAAAAGAAGCCTCATCTCAAGCTTAGGAGAGGGAAACGGGGCTCCTCTTGAGTTTTTACCAGACCTCGGTGTTCCTCTCGAGTGGGGAGAGGTGTGTTGGGGAACTTCTTGAGTTGCAGCAAGGGTGTGCAGGAACCTTTCGAGGTTCAAGAGGGAAGGTGTGATTTCCCTCGAGACATGGCAGCGGAAAAGGGCCTCATCTCGCTTGGAGGGGAGAACCTCCTGTTTTTTCTCGAGTTGCGGCAGTTTCCTCTCGAGTTACGATGGGGAACTCAGGGACCCGCTTCTGTGGCCTCAGGATAGGCCAGTCTCCATGTGAGCTGCAAGGAGTCTCTCGGGATTCCTCTCCAGATGGTGCTGGGTCCTAAGTCCTCGTATGGAATTGAGGCCAGAACCTGGAGTTTCTTCTCCAGTGCTGATATGGATCTTGGGGATCCTCTGGGGTCTCCAAGGGGACTCAGGCCTCATCTCGAGTGGAGACATGCACGTTCGCTGTCCTGCCAAGCTGTAGCAAAAGTGTCAGGCTTCCCGTCGAGTTGACACAAGAATCTGTGGCTTTCCTTCAAGGTGCCACAGGGTTGTCACACGTGCCACCATGATGTGAGTCAATACTTGGGGTGACAGTTGAGGCAGTGTCTGGAAATGAGGTTCATCTGGAGTGGACTGAGACATTTGGGGGTCTTTTGGAATGTTGACACGACCCCTGGAGATCCTCTCGACTTTCCTGTTGAGAGTGCCTCCTCTTGAGGTGCTACAGGAATGCCGGGAATCCTTTCCCTGAACCCTCACCTTGAGCTGTGGAGTGAACAACGGGGGTCCCCTTGAGTTGTGGTGGGACGCTCGGTGTTCCTCTCGAGTGGAGACGGGTATGTCGAGGAGCTTCTTGAGTTGCAGCAAGGGTGTGAAGGACCCTTTCGAGGTTCAAGAGAGAAGGTGTGATTTCCCTTGAGACCCCGCAGCAGAAAAGGGCCTCATCTCTCCTGGAGGGTAGAATTTCCTGGTTTTCCTCGAGTTACGGCAGGTCCCTCTCCAGTTACAACGGGGACCTCAGGGATCCACTTATGTGGCCTCAGGAAAGGCCAGTCTCCATGTGAGTTAAGAGGGGCCTCTCAGGATTCCTCTGCAGTAGGTGCCAGGTCCTAAGACCTTGACTGGACCTGAGGCCGGAACCTGAGGTTTCCTCTCCAGTGCTGACACGGAACTTGGGGTTCCTCTGGAGTCTCCACAGGGGAGTCAGGCCTCATCTCGAGTGGAGACATGCAAGTCCGCTTTCCTCCCAAGCTGTAGCTGCAGGGTCAGGCTTCCCGTCGTGTTGACTCAGGCATATTTGGCTCTCCTGCGAGGTGCCACAGGGCTGTCAAACCTGCCACCATGGTGTGAGTCAATACTCGGGGTGACAGTGAGGCAGTGCAGGGAAATCAGTTTCATCTGGCGTGGACTGAGATATTTTGGGGTGTTTTGGAATGGTGGCTGTCTGGGTCCAGCTGCGGTGGATCCAGGAAATTCAATGCGGAGATGGCATTGGTGAGGAAACTTGTTTATTTATTAATATAAGATTAGATTAGGAAGAAATAGTGTAGTAGGGAAATTAAGTCTAGAAAAGAGTCTGAATAACATGGCTTACAGGGAAGGTCAATAAAGTTCCACACAAGTAGCTTGCCCTATTTACGTTGGGCCACTGGCACCCGCTTGAATATCTAAGGGTGCCCCACCTTAGGCTCCCTTTTGTGCGGGTCTTAGAAGCCAGGACCAGTAAGTAGACTTGGTGAACCGCCCACTCCAGATGGAAATTCAGCCTGAATTTAGAGTAAAGAGGAGAGGGAGGGAAAGGGCCAAAAAGAGAGAGAGAGAGAGACACGGAGGGAACCAGATTACCAAGAAACTAGGCCGAGAGACTAGTCCGAGAAACTGGTCCATCCTTTATTGTTCAGAAGGCCTTTTATACTTTTGATAAAACATGGAGATCAATGGGTAACACAAAG
>SJYA01008196.1:0-16809 GCA_006410615.1 Neotragus moschatus | reverse complement strand
TGCTGTGATTCATGGGGTGGCAAAGAGTCGGACACGACTGAGCGACTGAACTGAACTGAACTGAACTGAATCTTCTTGCTGGTCAATCACGTATCTCCTGAAGATGTTGGTAGGGGCCCTAACAGGGGCATTAGACATTGCCGTCACAATAGTAACGGCCTTGTTGCTTAACCTCATAATTCTAGGCCCATCAATGGTAGGGTCATATTTCAACCAAAAGAGAAGAGAAGATAGTTTATATTTAGAATGTCTTACTACTTTCACCAATAAGAAAAGAGGGATGTAGTTGGAGAGCATAAATGACGATGCTTCGATCAAAACAAAGGAAGAGGTGCCTACAGAGGGTCATAAAAATATCAGGAAAAAACCCCAGTTCTGTTTGAGAAACTTTATTGAGCATTTACTGTGTGTGCTCTGTCTGGGAATTTTGTGCTTCTCAGAGACCCTTAACAAGAATGATGTCATGTTTTACATCAATCTGCCTAGCCATCTCCCAGAAAAGGAGAAACAAAATTATTTGCAGTAAATATTTGCTGACTATTCCGTTGCAACAACTGTCCGTTCTTCTGATTTTTCCATGGTATCATTCTTCTACATTCTCAGCCCGTGAGTGGTAGAAGCTGATCTCATTACTGCTCCCAACTCCAGGGGTGGGCATGTGACCACGCTGAGCCAATTAGCACAACATGGGTTTGGCTGGCCCTCTGACCCAAAGTGTTTCAGTAATATTCAATCTAGAATCGCAGAACCAGAGGAAGAAATGTTCTTATCTGCTGTACTTGCCCCCTGTAGGATTTCTAGGTAATGTAATTCTGTAATTTCTGGGGGTTTCCGCATAGAGAAAGCATGCCTAAAAATAGAGCTAAGCAAAGTAGAAATCAGAGTTTAGAGACTGACAGAAGTCAGGTCCTTCAGATGTAAAGTCGAGTCCTTAGGACGTAAAACATAGACTTGTTAGAGTCCATGAGACGCGCAAAATTACCAGACAGAGCACACACGGTGACTGTCGTAAACCATCGATAAAGTTCCTCAAATTGACCTGGGACTTTTTTCTGTAGTTTCATGACCCTCCCTGGGCATCTGCTACTTCCTTTTGACCTGTCATCATGCGTGCTCTTCAGGCACATCCTTCTTTCCTCATCAGTGGAAGAAGTAAGACATTCTACCTCCTGAAATGTTGGCTTGACGTAAAGCTCTAGTTGACACCTTGGAGGACATATGCGTGGAGAATGATCGGCCTCCAAAGACGTCCACGTCCTGATTTCCCAAATCTGTGATTGTGTTTCCTTCTATGGCAAAGGGGATGCTACAGACAGGACTAAGTTAAGGATAGCAGCACGGAGAGGTGGGCCACGTGTAATCGGTCGGGTGATCAGATAACGATGGGGATCTTTCTGTGCTTTGGAGCTGAAACAGGGTGAAGAGGAGCCATTTGTGTAAAGAGTAGGGCCTGTTCAGGTGTTTCAGGCAGGAGAAATAGGCAAAGGCGGGTGGGAGCTTGGTGTATTAGAAGGCCATTGTGACAGGCCATCAATAAAATGGAGAAAGATAAGGTCCTCTAGAGCCTGACCAACATAAAGGAGGTCGGTCTTTATTTTAGGAAGTCATTGGCTCCAGTGTGAATTTTAGAGCCATCTCTCTGGATGGTGCCGTTTCAAGCATGTGATAAGCTAGCCCACCACATGGATGGTCCAATTCTGTCATGTCCATTTTCAGTGGTCCCTCCTTCCTGGGGCCTTAAAGATGATATTATGGCTGACTACTAATGTTCATATGAATTATGATCCTGGACAACACAGCTAGCCTGCCTTTATTTATTTATTTTTTCTGTGGTTTCTACGTCAGATGTAGCTTTCTACAAAGGTGATAAAAATAAGTACTTGGGAGTATTTTATGGATCAATGAAATATTAATGGACCTGAAGGTGCTTTAAGTTTATTTATAAGGCTGGGTCATCTATAGGTCAAATACCATTATAGCAAATGCAGTTGTAATGAATATCTTTGATAAATTTGGTTTTTAAGCCCCAACCCATGTCCTGCTTATTTGCAACAATATGCCCNGTGGGGATCTTTCTGTGCTTTGGAGCTGAAACAGGGTGAAGAGGAGCCATTTGTGTAAAGAGTAGGGCCTGTTCAGGTGTTTCAGGCAGGAGAAATAGGCAAAGGCGGGTGGGAGCTTGGTGTATTAGAAGGCCATTGTGACAGGCCATCAATAAAATGGAGAAAGATAAGGTCCTCTAGAGCCTGACCAACATAAAGGAGGTCGGTCTTTATTTTAGGAAGTCATTGGCTCCAGTGTGAATTTTAGAGCCATCTCTCTGGATGGTGCCGTTTCAAGCATGTGATAAGCTAGCCCACCACATGGATGGTCCAATTCTGTCATGTCCATTTTCAGTGGTCCCTCCTTCCTGGGGCCTTAAAGATGATATTATGGCTGACTACTAATGTTCATATGAATTATGATCCTGGACAACACAGCTAGCCTGCCTTTATTTATTTATTTTTTCTGTGGTTTCTACGTCAGATGTAGCTTTCTACAAAGGTGATAAAAATAAGTACTTGGGAGTATTTTATGGATCAATGAAATATTAATGGACCTGAAGGTGCTTTAAGTTTATTTATAAGGCTGGGTCATCTATAGGTCAAATACCATTATAGCAAATGCAGTTGTAATGAATATCTTTGATAAATTTGGTTTTTAAGCCCCAACCCATGTCCTGCTTATTTGCAACAATATGCCCTCTAGGTCTACAATTCCTTAAATGCCATTACAAAAAAAAAAAAAAACCCTAAAAAACTCAAACAATCCCCTACCCCCCCCCAAAAACCCCAAATACACACCTGAGAACAAAACTTGGTTTTTAAAAGTTTTTAAATCATTAATCTGATAACCAATATTGAATTAAACTGACATAAATATCTATATTTTATTCATCTTGCTGAATGGGAGCATTCATATGGCTCACTGCAGAAATATTGTTTGATAACAGGGATCTGTCCCCAGTCCCTTTAGGGAGTGTTACTTAATATATCTGCTCTGAATTATCTAAGATTCAAGTGATACCTAAATTTCAAAATATATTGGCCCTAAGGAGTTCCAGATGGAGGATTATGCCACAACCATTCATGACCATTTAAGGATGCATCAGAAAAGCAAGTGAATTGCAATTGATAATATTTGAAAATTGGCAGAAACATTTAAGGAAGTACAGGTAGAAAAATAGCACAGATACTAATAGTAATACTTGGATTTGTCCACCCCACTAAGTTTACAAAACATTTATATTATAAATGTCAATTTTGTCTGCAGATAAGGAGGGGGACTTTTATCCTCCTGTAAACTCTGTGAGGTCAGGGACTGCAATGATGGTTTTCACCACTGTATTCTTAATCTATAACTGAGCCTGATAAATTCAATAAATATTTGCAGAATGCAGTGAAGTCAGTTGAGCAGACTGGGATCAGATTTTAGGTGACCCACTCAAGTTCTGGGATTGGTGGACTAGAACTCAGGTCTTCCAATACCCACACCAAAGTTTTTTTCTCCCTATATTATCAATGTCTTGCCAAAATGAAAAGAAACTGAAATCCCTTCTGAGGTCATCAAAGAGATTAGACTATAAAGGAAGAAGAGGACTGCAAGGTTTTTTGTGTTTTAGCTGGACTAACTTGACTGATCTATGTAAATAGCTAAGGGCTTTGTTTCTGGATGAAAAAGAGACTCCGATGGCTTCTAATCCGAAAGCATCACTAGCAGTGGAAGATTGTAAAAGCAAACTCTTCACTCTGAGAAATAAAACCCATTAAATTCGAGGCATTGTAACTTTCCAGTGTGAGACTGTGGTAGCAGCAATTAAATTCTATTGTGTGTCTGCAGTCCTTGTTACCGACGAGGTTTCATATTATTAACTGAGATCCTAAGAATATCAGCTCTCCTTAGCAGAGTGCGTTCTGCTCCTGTGAAACAATTTGCACACATCTGATTTGCCCTTGATTTGTCGCCCCCTCTTCCCTGTATCCTATTTAGAGCCCAGTCCAGTGGACTGCATCTGCAGATGTAATCTGTGTGTGTCCACTTCTCTACCCTCGCGGTTCCCGTTCAGACGCCTCTGACAGCTCCCAAGCTGGTCTGTGTGCTCTCTGTTCTTGACACGGCAAGCAAGCTGCTCTCTTAAAACATGGAAACTGTCTTAAGCTGTGTTCCCTGGCAGCACACAGGGATGTGTGTGCTGATGTGTGTGAAATAATTTGTTCAGGAGTATTCCCAGGAAAGAGCAGGATGGGAGTGGGGAATGGGGCCTGGGAGGAAAGGAGGCAGAGCCAGCGTGCAGACTGAGTCCTGGGGAAGCGGCAGCCCACAGCGGGGCCCTGGAGCACAGAGCACGCCTCACTGCCTCAGCCGGGAGCAAGGGGGCTGCGGCACTGATGCTGCTTGTCCCTGTCAGTCACTGGTCAGGGCTGCAGCCAGGAGTCCTACTTTCCCCGACAACTCGGGCTCGGAGTTGGCAGGAAGGAGAGTATCCTTACGGCAGCCCCAGGAAATAAACTGGTGGTGATGGTTTAGTTTGTAAGTCGTGTCTGACTCTTTGTGACCCCATGACCTGTTGCCCACCAGACTCAGAGGAGTCCATGGGATTTCCCAGTCAAGAATACTGGGATGGGTTGCTGTTTCCTTCTCCAGGGGATCTTCATGATCCACGGATGGAAACTGGTCCTCCTGCCCTGTAGGCGGATTCTTTACCAACTGAGCCACTTGTTAGTTTCACCGTACCTGCACAGAAACTAAAGTACAAGGTGTTTGCATAAATTTCCCACATCCACACCCTCAGGAGTGGTGGAGACAGACCCTGACCCTGGAGGTCTTGATGTCTGTCTTCTTACCCACAGCTTCAGATGATGCTCTGACATCTCACCGACAAGGAGGGTGGGAAGTAGCGGGAGTGCCAGAGATCTACAGAATTACTGCCCAACAGTTTTCCAGAACTAAGAGGGTAGAGACTTGAGACATAAGTGCAATGGCTGATTCTGAACTTGGTCTTTTTACTACAAAAGCCATGCTTAGGACACTTGGAGAAATGTGAGTGGGATATTTCTGAGTGTCCATTGGTAGGATATATAATGCTGGTTTCCAGATTTTGATGGTTGATTGTGGTTAAGTAAGAGAATTTTATGTTTGTAGAAAATAGACACTAAAGTGTTTGGGGCCTCAGGTCAAGTTCATGGAAAAATGGTTCTTTTTTCCTTGTAACTTTACTGCACTTTTGAGATGGCTTCAAAATGAAAAAAAAAAAAAAAAAACCTTAAAATCCTCAAGGAACACTTATTGAATAATTATCTTAATTACAATGTTTAGCTTTGAATTTGAAAATAGATATTTAGTCAGAACTTAGTCTTAAAAGCCAGGCTTTTACAGGAAAGCATTGTTATTCTGGCTATTTCCCAATATGAACTTTTACACTCCAGGAACCAAGGCTTGCGGGCAGATCACAAAGTAAAACTTAGAGTGGGAAAGGTGATGAATTCAGAGAAATTTCAGATCTCGCAAGCCTGGAAAAGCCCCCATAAAACAGAAGGAGGAGCCCAGAGATGTGGCCAGGAGAGAGGCCAGCAGGAAGTCTAGGAGTATCCTAGCTGCAGGTTTGAGGTCACCTAGGACTTTGGGTCTAGAACACAATTCTTGAGTTTGAAGTTTTGGGAGAATGTCAATCCTCCAGGAAAGTTCTGTATTGGGCATGAGGGTGCCCAGCCTGGGCAACCTCTCAGGCTTGCCTTCCCCAAGAACAACAACAACAAGGATGCAATCAGTCCCCATGCCAAGGAGCATGTGGAAATGCTATATGTTCCATTTGCCTGGAAGAAGACTGGTTTCAGGGAATGAAAGTCTAGATGACTGGGACTTCATACCATGCTGAAAGGTAATGGTGAGATCCATGATCATTAACACCAAGTGCCAACACAGAGCCCAAAATGTGGATTCAACTCCATCTTGGTAGATATCAGCCCAGAATGCCACCGATCATGACAGTCATTGCAGTAAGGATGGAGGAAGATCCCCAAAGACCATGAGCAGAAGGAGCCCATGTGAAGGGGTGACTGTGGGCAGACATGCCTCCCCAGAACTAAGAGTGTTTCCATGGCACCCAAAGTATCTGGGGAAATGGGCAAGAACCAGGACTGAGGAGGAACTCTGAAAGTTTGGAAAATATCCCAAAAATAATTTAATAAAAAGTAGTGATGCCTTCAATTGATAAATGCTATCAGTAGTAATGACACTTGAGAACAAAAAGATATGATAGCAAAAATGGTTTCTATATTCTGATTCCCCTTCCCCCATTTTTAACTCACCAGAATCATAGTGACAGACGTCAGCTTCTTTACGGAAACAACGAAGGTGATGAAAGCAATCAGGAGGTATGAGGGTGAGGTGGAAAGCATCGTTTGATAATATGCTCAGGGAGATGTCTTCTAGAACTGAGCCTCGGATAAAGAGAAGAAAATGGGAGAAAATGGTGCTAAGAAGGAGAAATAGCCCAGGCAAAGGCCTTGAAATGTTACTAAGCTTGACATGGTTGCGAGCCCCGGAGGAGGAAACGGCAGCCCACTCCAGTTTTCCTGTCTGGGAAATCCCATGGACAGAGGGGCCTGGCGGGCTACAGTCCATGGAGTCACAAGAGTCAGACGTGGCTTAGTGACTGAACAAGAGCAAAACGAACGGTCGCANGATCACAAAGTAAAACTTAGAGTGGGAAAGGTGATGAATTCAGAGAAATTTCAGATCTCGCAAGCCTGGAAAAGCCCCCATAAAACAGAAGGAGGAGCCCAGAGATGTGGCCAGGAGAGAGGCCAGCAGGAAGTCTAGGAGTATCCTAGCTGCAGGTTTGAGGTCACCTAGGACTTTGGGTCTAGAACACAATTCTTGAGTTTGAAGTTTTGGGAGAATGTCAATCCTCCAGGAAAGTTCTGTATTGGGCATGAGGGTGCCCAGCCTGGGCAACCTCTCAGGCTTGCCTTCCCCAAGAACAACAACAACAAGGATGCAATCAGTCCCCATGCCAAGGAGCATGTGGAAATGCTATATGTTCCATTTGCCTGGAAGAAGACTGGTTTCAGGGAATGAAAGTCTAGATGACTGGGACTTCATACCATGCTGAAAGGTAATGGTGAGATCCATGATCATTAACACCAAGTGCCAACACAGAGCCCAAAATGTGGATTCAACTCCATCTTGGTAGATATCAGCCCAGAATGCCACCGATCATGACAGTCATTGCAGTAAGGATGGAGGAAGATCCCCAAAGACCATGAGCAGAAGGAGCCCATGTGAAGGGGTGACTGTGGGCAGACATGCCTCCCCAGAACTAAGAGTGTTTCCATGGCACCCAAAGTATCTGGGGAAATGGGCAAGAACCAGGACTGAGGAGGAACTCTGAAAGTTTGGAAAATATCCCAAAAATAATTTAATAAAAAGTAGTGATGCCTTCAATTGATAAATGCTATCAGTAGTAATGACACTTGAGAACAAAAAGATATGATAGCAAAAATGGTTTCTATATTCTGATTCCCCTTCCCCCATTTTTAACTCACCAGAATCATAGTGACAGACGTCAGCTTCTTTATGGAAACAACGAAGGTGATGAAAGCAATCAGGAGGTATGAGGGTGAGGTGGAAAGCATCGTTTGATAATATGCTCAGGGAGATGTCTTCTAGAACTGAGCCTCGGATAAAGAGAAGAAAATGGGAGAAAATGGTGCTAAGAAGGAGAAATAGCCCAGGCAAAGGCCTTGAAATGTTACTAAGCTTGACATGGTTGCGAGCCCCGGAGGAGGAAACGGCAGCCCACTCCAGTTTTCCTGTCTGGGAAATCCCATGGACAGAGGGGCCTGGCGGGCTACAGTCCATGGAGTCACAAGAGTCAGACGTGGCTTAGTGACTGAACAAGAGCAAAACGAACGGTCGCATTCCCAAAAGGAGGCAGTGAGGCTGGAGCTTGTAAAACTAATGGTGGAGGGACTTCTGTGGGGTTCAGTGGGTGAGAATCCACCTCCAAGTGCAGGGTTCGTGGGTTCCACCCTTGGTTGGGGAACGAAGATCCCACAGGCCATGGGGCAACTAGCCTGCATGTCGTTGCTACTGAGCCTGAGCACCTCGACTGGAAAGCCTGTGGGCTGCCAACTACAGAGCCACGCACTCTGGAGCCCGCTCGCCACCGTGAAAGTTAGGGGATGCCGCGGTGGAGCCCTGATGCACCCAACAGTAACTAAGCATGCACCAAAAAGCAAAGAGCCAGTGGCGGGGCGACGGAGACAAGGAGGGAGGCGGCAGGGCCCGGCCGAGGAGGCGGAGGGCCCGCGGGCAGCGAGGAGGGCGGGGCTTACAGGAGGCACGCCGGGGCGGGAAGAAGCTTATCGGTGCAGCTAATGCACGTGTATGGCGTCTGCAAAGTCGGCGCTGATGGAGCTCCTTTCAGGGGAGCAGTGGAGACACAGACCCGGAGACCAGACTTGTGGACACGGTGGGCGGAGGAGAGGCAGAGACAGACTGAGAGAATGACACGGAACACACAGCAGCAGCGCTGGCGAAGTGGGTGAACGGTGGGGATTGCTGCAGGACGCAGGGAGCTCACACCCGGGGCTCTGTGACCACCTCGAGGGGAGCCGAGGGGTGGGAGGGGGGAGGGAGGCCCAAGGGGGAGGGGCGTATGTGCACCTGGGGCTGATTCATGTGATGTATGGCAGAAACTAACACAACATTGTAGAGCGGTTATCCTCCAATTAAAAAGAAATAAAATAATTAACAAAAGAAGTTTGTGTCTTAAAGCGAACATTATGGCCCATTGGGTAGAAATGGGAGCTCAGAGAATAAGAAAGAGGCTGTTACAATGAATAATAAGACATGGAGTGAAGTGGGTGGATTCAAGATATAATTTGGAGGTAGACCCCCCAAAATGGCTGATGGATTGGCTGTGGGAAAAGAGGAAAAGTGAGAAATTAACAATAATCCTCAAGGTTTCAGCTTGAATGAGTCACTCTGGTGGGGGAGTAGATGGAGCCGTTGACTGAAATGAAAAGATGGGACCAGGAAAGTCCCGGGCACTGTCCCACTGCTGACGCCTGGCTTGTTCCTGAAGGGCATCTGTCACGCCATGATCTTCGTTACCAACCCCGAGGACGACGGCAGAGCGTACAGTATATCTAATGTAAAGCCATTTCCGAGGCCTGCATCTGCATGTAAAGTTTTCAGTTAGTTGGTAATTTATTAATGGCACTGTTCCCATTTGCCCTTGGATGTGTTGCTATAATTAAAATAACTCCTGAATCTATCACTTGAGCCCAGAAGAACAAATGAAGGCTTTACACGATGGAATAAGTCTCCGTATTGTTCTCTTTGATATGAACAACCACATAAAGTTTTCTGACACATATAATGTTTGACATCAGTCAGAAGAAAGATACAACAGAAATATTCCATGTTTAAAGAACTGGGGAAAAAAAAAAGGACTAAAAAAATTCCATATTGCATAAAAGAAAGAGTTAGGTTGCCACCAATGTGAAAGGAAATCAATGACACGACTTTGGAGACTCATTTCAATCTGTTGTTGACATTGTTTTCTGGGAGTAATTTGCTCAAAATGTTAACAGTATTGAGTTTGCCTATTGATTCTATTATTTTTGACCTTGCATGAGTGTGGGCTAATCTTACATGCCATAAAATTTCCTTTCACAGCTAAAATTATTGTGTGACTCTGGTGGAAACTCCAGTCGGGTCAGGCACCCCCCCTCAGGGTTCTGATGAGGGTATACGCAGCGATAATGAGTTATGTTGACTTCCAATACACTTTCATGTTGTTTACATTTTATTAAATGGTTTAAGCAGGGTCATCATGTAAATGATCAAGGTATTGACTAAAACGCTCAAGCCTAGATGGATTGAAGGCCAGAGACAGCCAACCCGATTGGCCCGCTTGAATTTGAGTCAATAACATAAATACGTATTTGGTTACAGAATCAAAGCCAACTTCATATTCATTATTCTGAAGTCCCTGCTGAATAAAGAGCTGCAAAGGATACTATTGGAAGACACCTTTTCTTCTTATACAGTCAGGCTCCCAGTTACTTCCTCTTAAAAAAAAAAATCCAAATAAAACAACAAGAACAAAAAATCCAAACCCAGTGAATTCAGCCGAGTTCCAGAGAGTTTGCTGAAGACAGAGTGAATGGGAAACCAAAAGCTCTTGAATGGTTTTCCTGGGAAAAGAATAGATTTATTGTCTTTCTAAAGGGGAAGTTTGGCAGCTGTATTTTCAGAGTCTTTCTGAAAAAGTCCCAGCATGCCAGTCACATCCCATCGGTTCCCCACCCTGCCCTCCCACACATCTCCATAGGCGGTCAAACCACCTGTGAAAGACACACCCCGCTCCACCCTGGCTGCTCCCCAGCCTGTCTGCAGAGACCGTTCAGGATTTGCTGGCATGATGCTAATGGGTTTGCCCACACACACTTTGAAGAGGATTGCTAGAGGAGTTAATTTCCTCCTAATGATTTAATTATGTGCTACAGCTCTGCTCTACAAGAGTAACAATGTTCCTTAGTTTCCTGCCTGGGGTGGGGATGCTGATTTTAGAGAATTTTGGCAGAGTGACATTTGCTCTTCTTAGAGAGAGGCCAGTCGAGTCGCTGGAAGAGGGGAATATTTTTCCATGCCACAAAATAACTTTTTTTCCCACTCATCCATCGTGGAGTGAGGGTAACAGAGATGACCATAATGAGATGTGCTATGGTTTTTATTCACATTCTCTTGATTGAGCCTATGAAGTAATATCAGTTTTTATTTTCATATGGGCTTGCCTGATACAGAAAGTGGATGAGCTAGAAGTCCCACTGAAATCTTTTGACTCGAAAACCCCAGTTTTTCCCAATACTCGAGCATCTTTCTATAGCTTAAAAGGCCTTCCTCTGCCATGCCAGTTGAGCTCTCTGGAAGCAGATCCTAAAACAGAATTGGAGGTCTAAGACGTTGACTGGGGTCAGTGCCTGCAGAAGGACGGAAAAGAAGCACCCCTGGGCGGACACAGAGGTTGCACTGAAGCCCGGCCCCGTAGGGCGAGCTCTGGGGCTGACGTCGACTGTCTGTCCTGTGTCGGGCAGAAGTGGTCAGACCTTTGGCTCCCAGCTCACGGTGTCACTCCACCTGCTGCTCAGAGGGTGTGAACTCCTGGCGGGTGGCATTCACAGCTGGAGCAGCCCCTGAGTTCATGGAGGGACGGCTGGGCAGCAAGCCTTCCCCGCAGGCAGATCCCAGTGGCGCATCTCTGTCTGTAGCACAGTTTCCGGTGTATCCACAGAAACCCTAATCACCCGAGAGAGACAGGGGGGGGGGGTAGAAAAACTGGAAGCTTCTGCATCAGGATGCCTTGATTCATATCCCCAAATCCACCTCTTCCCGGCTAGGGCATGTTGGTAGGCTACTTGAAACTTGAGATCAATTGAAATTATACCCGGCATACTGGTAGCATTTGATTGAGTTATGATGAGGACTAAGAGTAATTTCTATAAAAGATCTCTGATCAGAACCTCTGGAGAAAAGGCCCAGATTCTGGGCCACCCATCAGGCTCCCAAATGCAGATCTGATCACGCCGCCTCCTGGTTGTTGGCACTGTCTTTCTGCTCTGGGATGTCCCAAAGCACCATGAGAACACTTTGGCCCACTGCTGGATTACCCTCTAGGTCCTTCATTGTGAATCCCCATCCCAGGGAGGCTGGGAATGAAAGAGGGGACTCGCAGACTTTGGAGTCCTATAAATGGTCGTATCACTAACGTGCTAGTCCTTCCTTGGAACAAGCGCCAGGACAGCTGGGTAGAGCTTGAGGCCAGAGGTGGCTGAGCCCTTCTCGGCGTGCTCAGGATTCAGGCGAGGGCAGGAGAATGCTCCTGAATGTGTTTTGAGTGCTTATTACGTGCTGGCCACCGAGTCATGCCTTTTATGTGAATTTCTCATTCAGTCTTCACAGCGGCAATTTGAAAAAGGTATTATCTCTGGCCACATTTTAATGAGTAAACTGCAGAGGGCTGCAAAAGAGGAGGAAATTCCTCTAGTCCCTGTAGCTCGCAAACGCTGGTGCTCAGAGTTGAACCAGGGCAGTCTCACACCAGGCTCAACCTGAGAGGAGACTGGGAAGGAGGAGGAGAGTTGGCCAGCTCCCATCGGTGGGGGCTGTGAGCCCTGGTGGCCCTGTGCTGGTCTCGCTGCGGTGGGCTGCAGGTCCTTTCCTGCAGTGAAGGTTCCCTCCTGTTTGTCCCGGCTTGGATTTTATCTCCCTGCAGTTTAGATTCTTCCAAGATCCTGTGGCAGGTGCTTGCATGTTTGGCGTGTATGAAATAACATGCAGAATCCTAGATGGAGAGTTTCCCTGGCAATCTGTAATAGCTCTTCCCTGCTCGTTGGACTTTTCCCTCTGGTAACTGTCGTTTTTAAGTGCTCTCTGCCTCCACCCTGGTAGCATGTGGAATTATTATCAGTGTTACTCCTATGATGTATATCAGTCGAATTGTACTTAGGCCTCATGTAAGATAATCGCTGAGTGTAGAATTCTACAGTCAGATCCTCCTAGCTTAAAAATCCTAGCCCTACTCTCTATGTGACCTGACCCGTTTTTTTCAGTTTCGCTTCTCAAGCTTCTCATCTGTAAAATGGGCAAAATGTTACTTATGGAGTTGCTCAGTGAGGTAACAGATTTAAATGTCTAGTTCAGGTTCTTTATTACAGTTTTCTATGGTAGGCTGCGGTCCATGGGGTCGCAAAGAATCCGACACGGCTGAGCGACTTCACTCTCACTTTTCACTTTCGTGCCCTGGAGAAGGAAATGGCAGCCCACTCCGGTGTTCTTGCCTGGAGAATCCCAGGGACGGGGGAGCCTGGTGGGCTGCCGTCTCTGGGGTCGCACAGAGTCGGACACGACTGAAGCGACTTAGCAGCAGCAGCATGAAGGATAAGAGAACAGGTTTGCGGTTGTATTTTAATTAAGATGGGTTTTGTGTTTTTTATTTGACCCTTTCTTCTTCAGCTCATGAGGAAAAGTGTATAAGGAACAGCAGTGGTTACTAACAGCTTTTAGGACTTGGAGTAGATAGTGTTGTTTTCAAAGGGGAACGAGCTGAGGTTTCTAAGGTGGGGGTTGGTGATGGCTGAAGGGCTCTTGAACATTTAAAATGGTCCAGATGGACTCCATTTCTTAGCAGAAATAAAGGGACTGCTTTCCTTCGTGGAAAAGAGACACCAAGTGATAAACCAAGTACTCTCTTTGAAAATTTCCCCAGATATTTGTCCCTAGAGGAGTGTGCCTCAGGGAGATTTATTGTTTGAAGCTTTTAGCCTCAAGCTTAATTTTAAAAGTATGTATTCAGTATTTCCCTAGAAACAGAGCAGCTCTATTTAGAAGTCATGGGTGCGCCCAAGCTCTGCTCAGAAGATTACCTCAAGTTTCACTTAATACCAGCCTCAGACCTGGAGGCAAATTATTTATTTCATCACTTGGAGAAGGGATTATCCTTTTTTCGCTTTTCCTGTCAGTCCCTGCTGTCTTGTGGCTGGGGACACACACCTCCAAAGACAAAAAATGAGCATAAGTAAAGCCAGAGCCCTTTGATATGTAAAAATATTTAAGTCAGAGCATCACCTTTCCTTGGCGACTTGATCCACCCCACTTTATTTATCGGAAGGACTGATGCTGAAGCTGAAGCTCCGATACTTGGGCCACCTGATGTGAAGAGCTGACTCACTGGAAAAGATTCTGATGCTGGGAAAGATTGAGGGCAGGAGAAGTGGGTGACAGAGGATGAGATGGTTGGATGGCATCACTGTCTCAATGGACATTGAGTCTGAACAAACTCCAGGAGATGGTGGACAGGGAAGCCTGGCGTGCTGCAGTCCGTGGGGCTGCAAAGAATTAGACATGACTGAGAGACTGAAAAACAACAAGAAGAAGCGTTCGCTGTAGTTCCGCTAGGAGCCAAGTCTGAGATGAGGATTGGAGTTTAGTAGTTTATGCAGCAGTGAAGCCAAAAACATTGATAGGGGAGTAAAAAGGTGAGACAAGGATGGGAAAGTGTGTTACCAAGGGAGTTACCACTCTGCACAACTGGAACGTACTCCTGCTGGGGACCCACCAGAGACAGGAGAACACACACTTCTGAGTTATCCACGCCAGGAGTGAGGGAGCTGGGGGGTTTGTGTGCCAGTTTCGATCACTCCTTGTTTGAAGGCTGCCCCAGGGGGCACTGATTCTCTGGGATCTCTGGTCTGCCATGCTGCACACAGGGTCAACCTGGAGAGCAGAGAAAGTCCTCAGTTAGAGAAGATGTCAGTCTGGTGTGTCCTGAAGCGGCAGGGGCTGAACAGATGGGGTTGGCACCCCATCAGATGGTGGCTGTGAGTGCTACTAGCGGGTTGAGTCCTTGCCTTCCAACTTGTTGCAAGTCTGTTTCAGCCCTGTGTTTGGTGCTGAGGTGGCACAGATGACTAAGATCAAGTCCTGTCCTTAGGATGCTCACAGCTTACTGAGGGAATTGAGGGAGACAGGCAGGTAACAGGTAATTTTGAGCCAGTGAGATTAGTATTATGATATATGGTACTTAATAATATGGGGCTTTCCTGGTGACTCAGTGGTAAACAATCCATCTGTCAACGCATCTCGGTCGAGAAGGTCTCCTGGATAAGGGAATGGCAACCCACTCCAGTGTTCTTGCCTGGAAAATCCCATGGACAGAGGAGCCTGGCAACCTACAGTCCATGGGGTCGCAAAAAGTCGGACATGACTTAGTGACTCAACAACAGCAACACTTAACAATTCAGTTCAGTTCAGTTGCATCCGACTCTTTGGGACCCCATGGACTGCAGCACCCCAGGCCTCCCTGTCCATCACCAACTCCCTGAGTTTACTGAAGCTCATGTCCATCAAGTTGGTCATGCCATCCAACCATCTCATTTTCTGTCGTCCCCTTCTCCTCCCACCTTCAATCTTTCCCACCATCAGGGTCTTTTGCAGTGAGTCAGCTCTTCACCTCACGTGGCCAAAGTATTGGAGTTTCAGCTTCAGCATCAGTCCTTCCAATGGATATTCAGGACTGATTTCCTTNTCAGGTGGACAAAGTATTGGAGCTTCAGCTTCAGCATCAGTCCTTCCACTGGATATTCAGGATTGATTTCCTTTAGGATTGATTGGTTTGATTTCCTTGAAGTTCAGGGACTCTCAAGAGTCTGTCTTCTCCAACAACAAAGTTCGAAAGCATCAATTCTTCAGCGTTCAGCTTTCTTTATGGTCCAGCTCTCACATCCACACATGATTACTGGGAAAACCATAGCCTTGACTATACTNGATTGATTTCCTTTAGGATTGATTGGTTTGATTTCCTTGAAGTTCAGGGACTCTCAAGAGTCTGTCTTCTCCAACAACAAAGTTCGAAAGCATCAATTCTTCAGCGTTCAGCTTTCTTTATGGTCCAGCTCTCACATCCACACATGATTACTGGGAAAACCATAGCATTGACTATACTGACCTTCATCGGCAAAGTAATGTCTCTGCTTTTTAATATGCTGTCTAGGTTGGTCATAGCTTTTCTTCCAAGGAGCAAGCATCTTTTAATTTCATGGCTGCAGTCACCATCTGCAGTGATTTTGGAGCCCAAGAAAATAAAGTTTCTCACTGTTTCCATTGTTTCCCCATCTAAATGTTGAGTGTAGTTCCCTGTGTTATGAAAGGGAAGTCTTTTAAAAACCAATTTTTTCTTCCAAAATTGTGTTTAGGACACAAACGCTGCAACACTGAATAGCAACTTTAAGGAAAGGAATCCAGCCCTCATTCACCAGCCCACCACAGTGCTGTTTTCTCCATTCTGTGTCTTTGTCGGTCTTGGTTCTCACAGATGCTCAGAAAACCACAACCTTGAAGCAGAAAAGAGTCATGGAAGGTTTTGAATTCCATGGTTTTCATACCAAGTATGTTCCTTGGGGCTCAAGGGCTAGACCTTCCCATCTGTGGCATTTTCTGCCAAGTACAAAATGTTTAAAGTATCCAAAACATCTATTCATTTGCACATTCACTCAGTCCACAAATATTTATTGGGCACTTACTATATTCCCAACACTGTTCTAAGTGCTTGGGAGCCATCAATGAACAAAAAGGGTGAAAATTTCCGCTTCCGTAGAGTTTATTTTGGAGTGAGAGGAAACTTACAATTATAAAAAAATAGAATAATCAAGTCAATTACAGTATGTTACAAGGAGATCCAACCAGTCCATTCTGAAGGAGATCAGCCCTGGGACTTCTTTGGAAGGAATGATGCTAAAGCTGAAACTCCAGTACTTTGGCCACCTCCTGCAAAGAGCTGACTCATTGGAAAGGACTCTGATGCTGGGAGGGACTGGAGGCAGGAGGAGAAGGGGACGACCGAGGATGAGATGGCTGGATGGCATCACTGACTCGATGGACGCGATTCTGAGTGAACTCCGGGAGTTGGTGATGGACAGGGAGGCCTGGCGTGCTGCGATTCATGGGGTCGCAAAGAGTCGGACACAACTGAGCAACTGAACTGAACTGAACTGACAAGGTGTTAAGTGCTACAGAAAAGAGAAATTAGAGCCAGATAAGCTGGGTGGAGAATGCTCTAGAGGGAAAGGCAGGCTGCCATTTTGAAAAGAAATGCCAGAGAAACCTGAGAGGCTGTATCTGAGCAAAGACCCACAGTGAAGGTGGCAACAGGGCAAGCCATGTGGCAGGGAAAGAGCGTTCAGGGAAGGAGGGCCAGTCAGC
>SJYA01008195.1:0-16944 GCA_006410615.1 Neotragus moschatus | reverse complement strand
GATCCAGAGAGTTGATATGGGGTGGGAGGTGGGGGGGGTGGTTCAAGATTGGGAACTCATGTACATCTGTGATGGAAAAAAATAAAAAATTAAAAATTAAAAAAATCTTAATAAAGGATTACTGTTACTTTTTGGTATGTAAATATTTTGTGGTTATATTACAAAAGAGTACTTATATTTTAGATATATAAACTGAAATATTTGCAGACAAAAGATATAAATGCCTTGCCTGTGCATGCTAAGTTGCTTCAGTCATGTCCAACTCTTTGCAACCCCATGGACTATAGCCCTCCAGGCTCCTCTGTNCTTTTTGGTATGTAAATATTTTGTGGTTATATTACAAAAGAGTACTTATATTTTAGATATATAAACTGAAATATTTGCAGACAAAAGATATAAATGCCTTGCCTGTGCATGCTAAGTTGCTTCAGTCATGTCCAACTCTTTGCAACCCCATGGACTATAGCCCTCCAGGCTCCTCTGTTTGTGGGATTCTCCAGGCAAGAATAATAGAGTTAGTTGCATGCTCTCCTCCAGGGGACCTTTCTGACCCAGGGATCAAACCTGAGTCTCTTTTGTCTCCTGCACTGGTAGACAGATTGTTTACCACTAGCGCCACCTGGGAGGACCAAATATCTTGAATTAGTTTCACAATAGACAGGGATAAAGGAATTTGTTTGTTTGTTCAGTCACCCAGTCTTGTCCAAATCTTTGCAACCCCATGGACTGCAGCACACCAGGCCTCCCTGTCCCTTACCATCTCCTGGAGTCTGCCCAAGTTCCTTCCTGTTCATTCTATGGTGATGTTATCCAGCCATCTCATCCTTTGACACCTTCTTCTCCTTCTGCCCTCAATCTTTCCCACTATCAGGGACTTTTTCAATGATCTCAAAGATCCAATAGATCTTTGATCAATTTGGACTAGATGACCAAAATCCTGGAGATTCAGCTTCAGCACCAGTCCTTCCAGTGGATATTCAGGGTTGACCTCCCTTAAGATTGACTGGTTTGATCTCCTTGCTGTCCAAGGGACTTTCAGGAGTCTTCTCCAGCACCATAGTTCGAAGGCATCAGTTCTTTGGTGTTCTGCCTTCCTTATGGTACAGCTCTTACGACTGTATGTGACCACTGGGAAGACTATAGCCTTGAATATATGGACCTTTGTCTGCAGAGTAATGTCTCTGCTTTTCAACCTATTGTCTAGGTTAGACAATTTTCTGCCAAGAAGCAATCATCTTCTGATTTCATGGCTGTAAAAACTATCTGCAGTGATTCTGGAGCCCAAGAAGAGGAAGAAATCTGTCACTACTTCCACCCTTCCCCCTTTTATTTGCCATGCAGTAATGTGGCCAGATGCCATAATCTTAGTTTTTATTTTATTTTTAAAAAATATTTAGTCTTAAGCCTGGTTTTTCACTTTCCTTTTTCACCCTCATCAGGAGGCTCTTTAGTTCCTCTTTGCTTTCTGCCATTAGAGTAGTATCACTTGCATATCTGAGGTTGTTGATGTTTCTCCCACCTATCTTGATTCCAGCTTGTAACTCATCCAGCCTAGCATTTCTCATGATGTGCTCAGTGTAAAAGCTGAACAAACCGTAACCACAGACAGCCCTGTCATACTCTCTTCTCCATCTTGAACCAATCAGTTGTTCCATATAGGGCTCTAACTATTGCTTCTTGACCTGCATACAGGTTTCTCTGGTGACAGATAAAATGGTCTGGTATTCTCATCTCCCTAAGAGCTTTCCACAGTTGGATAAAGGAATGCGGAGGTATAAAACAGTGTCATGAATTTATTATTCAAACTAGGATACACATGCAGATGAAAGACTATTATGTTATTTTCTCTATATTTTTATATATGTTAAAATTTTTTATGAATGAGAATTTATGTAAATATTTTTAAACTTTGTATGGAAAGAAGCTTTTAAAGATGGCATTTACATTCATTTTTTAAATTAATGAATTATTCTAATAATAATATAATTATTCTGTTTTTTAATTACTAGAACATGAGGTTAAAAACTGGTAAGATCAGAGGCTTCCTTGGTGGAGCAGTGGGAAAGAATCTGCCTGTCAGTGAAGGGGATTTGGAAGGTTCACATGCCGTGAAGCAACTAAGCCCTTGCACCACAACTACTGAGCCCATGCTCTTGGGCCCGTGAGCTGCAGCTACTGAGCCTGTGTGCCACACTACTGAAGCCCACATGCCCTAGAGCACGTGACCACCACAAGAAAAGCCACCACAATGAGAAGCCCCCAGTGTACCGCAACAAAGACTAGCCCCTTCTCACTACCGGGGTTACTCTCTAGTCGAGTAGAGAAAGCTCCTGTGCAATCAAGACCCAGTGCAAGCAACCAAAAATAAATAAATCTTAAAAACAAAACAACAGCAACAAAATACAGGTAAGATCAAAGCCACTGTTTACAAAGGTTAAAAATCTTCTTGTTGATACATTAATAAAATTAGTATAAATAGCGCATAGAATTTGTACTTGTGCTATCAATTAGGAATTGGCAACAATTTTCTATGAAGGAGAAGGCAGTGAATATTTTAGGCTTTGTTGATTGTGTGGTCTCCATCACATCAACTGAATTTTCCTTTTGCAGTGCAAAGTAGTTATAAAGAGTACATAAATAAATGAGTGTCACAAGTTTATTTACCTAAATAGATGTTGGGCCAGATTTGTCTCTTAAATTCACTCACTTTTTACCAATTCTATCACCAACATTTTTACCATTTTTAATCCTTCTAGATTACTGCAATAGACACCTCATTTCACTGTTTTTTTCCCCATGTAATTATAAAATCTAATCTGAAATATACTATTTTTTTTGTCCTTCCCCTGTATTTGACAACTTTTTGGTTAACCAATGTTATATACAGAGGCTTCCTTGGTGGCTCTGATGGTAAAGAATTAGCTTGTAATGAGGAGACCCAGGTTCAATCCCTGGGTCAGGAAGATCCCGGGGAGAAGGGAATCAGTATCCACTCCAGTAATCTTGCCTGAAGAATTCCATGGACAGAAGAGCCTGGCAGACTACAGTCCATGGAGTTGCAAAGAGTGGGACAAAACTGAGCAACTAACACACACTAATATATATTATGTGATAGAAACAGAATGAGAAGAGAGAATTAAAATTGTGGTAGGAAATGAGAAGAATGGGAAAATATCAATGCCTAGCTTTTATAATCAATGAAAAAAAGTTTTGAAGGCTTTTTGTTTTTTTTTTTAATTCTCTAGCAGTGTGAAGTTGGAAGTGAAAGTGAAAGTTGCTCAGTCGTGTCAGACTCTTTGCAACTCCATGGATTATACAGTCCATGGAATTCTCCAGGCCAGAATACTGGAGTGGGTAACCTTTCCCTTTCCCCAGAGGGATCTTCTCAACCTAGGGATTGAACTCAGTTCTCCCACATTGCAGTCGGATTCTTTACCAGCTGAGCCACAAGGGAAGCCATATAATAGGGTAAAGTTGGAATGATTGTCCATATATATTATCCTCTTGTGGGCTTCCCAGGTAGCACTAGTGGTAAAGAACCCACCTGCCATTCAGGAGACATAAGAGACATGGGTTCGATCTCTGGGTCAGGAAGGTGCCCTAGAGGAGAGCATGGCAACCCACTCCAGCATTCTTGCCTGGAGAATCCAATGGACAAAAGGGTCTGGTAAGCTATGGTCCACAGAGTTGCACAGAGCTGGACATGAATAAAGTGATTTTGTTTTGTTGCTATAGACAAATTATGGGCCTGGAGTAGTACCATTGAATATCCATTTCACTATTAGCAAGAGACAAAGAGAACTCAGAATATCATGGGAGTATTCGGGGGAAATCCTATCCTCAAGATAGGTCAAGGGCACAGAGTTCAACATTAATGTCCTTACTTCTGGACCTCTATGTGAGAAAACTCATTGTGTACATACTTGTGGTTTTGGTGGATGAATATGATAATATATCTAGGGATTCAGTAGAAACTTCCAGAAGGATAAGAGGAAACATGAGCACATTAGAACTAATGACCCAATTCCCTGGATGAAATCCATGAAAAGTTCCATTTGGTCTTTTGCCATATTTTTCAATAATACAGACATGTGTAGGCAGTGGCTACAGAGAACATGGGTGACATAATGACCTCTCATGGGTTATACAGTTCTGTAGAGAATCATTTCCTAGGTACTAATGGTGGGATGGCCAAGGGATGGATGGATGGTTGTTGAGGGATGGAATATGGAGATGCTAGGAATATCTGAGCATCTAAAGAATGCTGTAATTAAAAAAAAAAAAAAAAGAGTGACTAAGATTCTGTGCAGTCTAACCAGAATTAGGTGAGTGGTTTATAACATAATAGAACCATCTACATCACAATAGATACTAGGTCAGGAAATTGTGATGAAAACCATTCTGTCACAGAGACCACTGGTAACTTGAAGGTAGTGGGAATGCTTATACCTGGAAACCCTTTGGAGAGAGGCAAAAGAAGGGAAAAGAGGAGCAAAGAATGAGCAATTAACCAGAAGAAACAGTTCTGTTTTAAATTGTTTCATGTTATAAAATAAGTGATGTACTGTGTGATTTATTATTATTTTACTACATTTTTCTCTTTTCTTCTAGTTATACTTTGCTTTAAAGCAGGCAATCTTTTCAAAGTACAAATCTACATGTCATTTCTCCATTAAAAATGTTTATGGTTTTTCCATTGCTCTACAATAAAATCAACCCTGAATATTCATTGGAAGGGCAGATGCTGAAGCTGAAGCTTCAGTACTTCAGCTACCTGATGTGAAGAGTCAGACTTGTTGGAAAAGACCCTGATTCTGAGGCAAAGGGGAAGAGAGGATGACATAGTTGAATGATATCACTGACTCAATGGACATAAGTCTGAGCAAACTCCAGGAGTTAGTGAAGGACAGGAAGCCTGGTTTTGCTACAGTTCATGGGGTCGCAGAGTCAGGCGCGACTTAGCAGCTGAACAACAACTACAATAAACAGCAATATTCTTCATATGGCCTGTGTGGTCCCACAAAAATCAACCCTACCTTTATGTCCAGGCTCATATTTTACTGCTCATATTTTACTTCACTTCATCAGCACTGATCTCTCTTATCAAGTATTTTATGTCTATGCCTAACATGAGCTCTTTTCTCATGTTGTATCTTTATACTGAAATGTTCTTCCTTCTTTGCCTGGTTACTCTTTTACCAATCTTAATCTTAATTAGATTAATTTCTCTGATACTCAAATTTTATTTATTCTGAAGCCATCATTTTAGTATTTGACAAAACCATGTACCATTGCATGACATTTTCATGGTTTGCTTTGCTGTATCTGTTGAATGGGCTTCCCTGGTGGCTCAGTGGTAAAGTATCCATCTGCCAACGCACGAGATGCAGGTTTGATCCCTGGGTTGGGAAGATCCCCTGGAGAAGGAAATGGCAACCCACTCTAGTATTCTTGCCTGGGAAATCCCATGGACAGAGGAGCCTGGTGGGCTAGAGTGCTACACATCATCTATCTTCATATATGATAATACAGTGATAAAGAAAGGCAGAAAATAGATACTCAATCGATATTTAAGTAAGTTAAAAATTAAAATCACTTTTAGTTTCAGGACTTTTGAAGGGAAAAAGAGAATTATTTTTACAGTCATAAGAAAATACTCATATCTTAACTGTATCTCTCTCTCATCTTCAATAATTCCCATGTACCACATGTGCAAACAAGTTAAGCATTTGATAAAAACATCCTTAATGAATTAATGGAAATTCATTCCTCATTTAAACAGAAATTTTATGTAGTGATTGTTAAGATGACCAAAACAATTTCATGATAATTGTAAGTCATGCCATTCATACAAAGTGCATATTGAAAGGAGAAATGATATTTTGTGGAAGTAATTACAACCATGACAATACTGATCTTACTGATCATTCAAAGTTCAACTGTCTAGGTTTCTTAATTTCTATACCATTATTACCCTACTGAAAAATTAAATCCTATTTCACACAGAATATGCCAAATTTTATTGATTGGGCAAAATTCTTGTTTATAATAGAATAAATACACAACTAGAATATCATTTGGAGAAATTTTATAATAAATTACTTTGTGAAGAATTAAAAGTCTCTCTGTAAATTCTGATAAATATCAACACCTTGCTCTCAAAAGGAAAATCAAAGTATTTTAGTAATGTACAGTGCAGTTCACTCACTTTTCTCTCAATTTTAACAATTAAAATATGTCAAAATCCACCTTTGATGAAATCACAACATATCAAATAGATTCTTAAAATCCACAAACATAATCATTTTAGTTAAGCATACATCTTCAGAAATAGAGTTTGTTAAGTATAATTAGTAGAGTCTTTCAAGCATTGTTTCTATTTTTCTCGTGCATCATATCAAGTCACATTATTATGTCAAAACAAGTTTATAAGCATAGTTAATAAATGCAATAAATTTTTAGAACTTAAGCCTAAAGACAAAAAATTTTAAAAAAGTAACTTCATGCTTAGTAATAGGAGAGGAAGTACAGTTAAAAAGCAAAGACCATTCTTCCATTTATGTCTGGCAAAAAGCTGATTCTGAAGCACTGGCTGATTTGATCCAGTTATAATTATACAAAAGATCTGATTCTTTTTAAAGATGCCTAATTTGAAGTCAATAATATTTAAATGATTAAAAAGTAAAATCCCCTTACTGATGCAGATTTTTCCCTGTAAATTCTAGAATTAAAAACCAGATCTTAAACCGACAGAAAAGTTATCCGTGCAATCAATACAAAGGATTTTTTATTCCCTATTTGAGACTAAATTGATGACACAAAGGCCTGGTGTACTTAAATGAAAACAAGCACATTTTCATAAATAACCATATTACAACATCAGAAGCAAGAGATTAATACTGATACATTACTGTTATCTAAAAATCACCGTATTCAGCTTCCACTAATTGTCACAATGCCTTAAAAAATTATTGTTTATAGTTGCTTTACAATGTGTTGGTTTCATTTTTTAAACAGAGATAATTAGATTTGGTTTTCAGTTCTTTTTATTCTCATTCAGTAAAGGTTATACAATTCCCTTTAATCCTCCATTAGTGTTGACTCTTCTGTTTTAATCTGTTTGATCTTAACCATCATACTTTTCAAAATACTTTGTTTTCTGTTATGATTTCTTTGTTGACCCATGACTTTTTATTTCTAGTGTATAGGTTAATTTACAATGTTTTGAATATTTCCTAGTTTTATTTTGTTTCTGATTTCAAGAGCATTTGGTCAATTTGCATAAATGTTTCAGTGACCTTGAAGAGTATGTATTCTGCAGTGGCTTGGTGTAATGTCCCATATATGCCAATTAAGTCAATGTGATTAATTTAGATTCAAATATTGTAGCCTATAAATAAATATTTCATCTGTGTCTCTCAATTCCAGAAATTAAAAAGTATTAAGTTTTTTAATGTGATTGTCATTTTTTCTCCTCCTTATAGACTATGTCACTTTGTCTGCATTGTAAAATTAAAACTATTATTATTAAGCACATGAAACTTTAAGACCCTTGTACCACCCTCCTGACATTATCACATGTCCTTCTTTGTTCCTTTTTCTTTTTTAATTTAAAGTATACTTTTATATGGGGCTTCCCTGGTGGCTCAGAGGTTAAAGCAGCTGCCTCCAATGAGGGAGACCAAGGTTTGACCCCTGGGTCGGGAAGATTCCCTGGAGAAGGAAATGGCAACCCACTCCAGTATTCTTGCCTGGAGAATCTCATGGACAGAGGAGCCTGGTAGGCTACAGTCTATGATATTAATGTAACTATATTTCTTTTTTTGGTTGATATTGCTTTTTACTTTCAATATTCCTTTATCTGTTTATTTGTTATTGTTGCTCAGTTGCTCAATCCTGTATGACTCTTTGCTCCCCCATGGACTGCAACACATTAAGCTTTCCTGTCTTTCACCATCTCCAGGAGCTGGCTCAAACTCTTGTCCACTGAGTTGGTGATGCCATCCAGCCATCTTGTCCTCTGTTGCCTGTCCCCTTTTCCTCCTGCCTTCTATCTTTCCCAGCATCACAGTCTTTTCCAGTGACTCAATTCTTCACGTCAGGTGGCCGAAGTATTGGAGTTTCAGCTTCAGCATCAGTCCTTCCAATGAATATTCAGGGTTGATTTCCTTTAGGATTGACCAGTTTGCTCTCCTTGCAGTCCAAGGTCTTGTCCAACACCATAGTTCCAAAGCATCTATTCTTCAGTCTTCTTTATGGCCTAACTCTCACATCTATACATGACTACTGGAAAAACCATTGCTTTGACTAGCTGGACCGTTGTTGGCCAAGTGATGTGTCTGCTTTTTATTACATTGCCTAGTTTTGTCATAGCTTTTCTTCCATAGAGCAAGTATTTTTTAATTCATGGCTGCAATTGCCATCTTCAGTGATTTTGGAGCCCAAGAAAATAATTTCTCATTGTTTCCATTGTTTCCCTTTTTATTTGCCATGAAGCGATGGGACTGGATGTCATGATCTTGGTTTTTTGAATGTTGAGTTTTAAGCCAACTTTTTCACTTTCCTCTTTCACCTTCATTGAGAGGCTCTTCAATTCTTCACTTTCTGCCATAAGGGTGGTGTCATCTGCATATATGAAGTAGTCGATATTTCTCTCTGCAATTTTGATTCCAGCTTGTGCTTCATCCAGCTTGGCATTTCTCATGATGTACTCTGCAGATAAGTTAAATAAGCAGGCTGATGATATACAGCCTTGACATATTTCCTTTCCAATTTTGAACAAGTCTGTTGTTCCACATTCTAACTGTTCTAGTTCTAACTGTTGCTTCTTGACCTGCATTTAGTTTTCACAGGTCAAATCTGTGTATTTAAGGTGCTTCTATTATAATCAAAATATGACTGAATTTTAAAAGTCTGACAATCTTTGATCTTTTATTTGAAATATCTGGTTCCCCTGCATTTATGGTAGTTATTAGTATGCTGTGTTGTTTACTCACTAACCTGTGTCCTATTTTTCTGTAACTCTATAAGCTATAGCCAACCAGGCTCCTCTGTCCATAGTATTTTCCAGGCAAGAATACTGGAATGGGTTGCCACTTTCTTCTTCATGCGATCTTTCCAACCCAGGGATCAAACCCTGTCTCCTGCTTTGCAGGCAAATTAAATCTAACACCATACTGTATTTTTGCTCTTTGATCCATTTGATTTCTATTCCATCTTACCTCCTTCATTATCTATTTTACATTAGCCCTAGATTTCAGTTTCTTTCTCCATTATTTTCAAATTTTAAACTTTCTTTAATAATTTTGAGTGATTACACTAGAGATTACATATCATAGCTCTGATTTATTCCAACTTAATATACAAATTATTATTTTTATTACTTTTCAGATGGAGAAAAGACATGGAAACATTTTACTTTCAGTTGTCCTTTCACTTTCTTAAAATTATTTTGCATATTTTAAATTTTTAATAATCACTAAGGAGCAGAAATAAGCTATTCCAAGTTTGCTTTACTTGAATTTATGAATCTTAAGATTGTGGTGCAATAAGATGTTTTTGAGTTCCATTCCATTTTTTAGTGCAGCAATAGCTAACTAGCACACTATATCAGAAGTGGTATTGTACCATAGCAGAAATCTGAAGAATGGGACTTCAAGTTTGAGACTTAGCAAAATGAAGGAGCTAGAAGGGCCTCCAGGAGATTTAGTGAATGCTGGATGGTCCTCAAGGAATTTCTTCATGAAGTTGAATGCAGTGTGAAAATTATTATCACTAATAAGATATATGGAATCAGGACAAATATCTCCATACATTTTGTTCTACTGATGTCTAAAAGGACTACATTACATTTTCATTTAATTAACTGATACACATGAAACCAAACTCCTTTTTCATATCAAGTCAGAATGTACATTAGGCCTTGATCAATATGAAGAAAATATAACTCTAAACTATCAGTTAGCTCTATTGTATAATTTCAAGTTCATCAGTAATCTGTCCAAATTTACAATACCATATCTTATTCAAATTTCTAATTTTTTAGTTTTCCCTTAAATGATTGAAACCATGTAATGGCAAGCAATTAATAAAAACAAAGAAAGAGGTTCCTGAAATAGTATATATATATTTCATACACTAGGTGTGAATTCTTAGAAAATGGAACTTGAAACTCTTCTTAAGTTACACATTTAAAAATTGTTCTTTTGTAAGCACAATTTGAATACTTTTCAATTTTGTATTGACACTGGTTGCTTTAAGAACCAAATGGATTCAGGTAAATACATGAGTAAGATAAGGAAAACATAGATAATTGCTACCCTGACTCCTCATTGTACATGGAAAAAGTAGTGTTTTGATAAAAACAGATAAGCATAAATAAAATTATAAAAGCAGTAGTTATGTTAAAAGAGTAGAGAAGAAGAAAGTATTGCTTCAAAAGATAAAGAGACTCATGAAATTTTAAGTCTATTAAATATTTTATAGGAAAAATAAGTTGTTCAGGAAAGGAATTGTGCTTTTAAAAATTAGTTACCCTCCAATATTTAAATAACTTTTATGTTGCTCTCTGTTGAATAACTAAATCGTAAGGCAAATTTCTGACCTTTTCCTACTCCTTAAGTTTCTCTTGTTTAGTGACTGTGAAGCAGAAATTTTAATTAAACCAATCAAAAGTCCATTTGTGATGATTAATTTTGTTTACAGAAAAACTAGTGAAGCTGCACTGGTCAGAAAATGAATCATTGTCTAGAAAAAAATTAGTCAACAGGATAAATTTCTCTGTCAATAATATGCAGAACAGCTTTCAACAATTAAAGCTTCTTCTTTCCATTTCAGCAGAGTTTACATTTCTGCCATCTGTTTGGAGTAGACATAGTATTGATGTCTAATCAGATCATTCACAGCATTTTTCAGTTGTAGGTATCCCTGAATTAAAGTGTCTTTAGTTAACAACTAAATGGTTCACTGGTGATGTTCAGACATAAACTATGGGAGCACTTCTCTGAAGGGAATTTGGTGACTTAATGATAGTCATAATTGCCATTAGCCAAATAACCCCATTTTCCACCACCTCCCCATCTTTTAAGCCCATAGTAGAATTGTACTCCTGACTCTTACATTTGGAAATAGCATGGTGCCTAGTTTTGACCAAAAGAGTCATTAACATTTATTTGATGAAGCCAGAACTTAGTATTACTTGCAAAAACATGAACTCTTAAAAGTTTTCCCGTTTTCTCTGATACTAGTTCAGTCAAGTCAGTCACTCAGTCATGTCCGACTCTGCGACCGACTGCAGCACGCCAGGCTTCCCTGTCCATCACCAACTCCTGCAGTTTACTCAAACCCATGTCCATTGAGTTGGTGAGGCCATCCAACCACCCCATCCTTTCTTCTCCTCCCCTCTTCAATCTTTCCCAGCATCAGGGTCTTTTCCAGTGAGTCAGTTCTTCGCATCAGGTGGCCAAAGTATTGGAGTTTCAGCTTCAGCATCAGTCCTTCCAATGAATATTCAGGATTGATTTCATTTAGGATGGACTGGTTGGATCTCCTTGCAGTCCAAGGGACTCTCAAGAGTCTTCTCCAACACCACAGTTCAAAAGCATCAATTCTTTGGCGCTCAGCTTTCTTTATAATAGAAGTCAACACTACATACAGACAACCACTCCGTCTTGAGTCCCTGAGTGACTGCAACAAGCAAGGTCTTTGATAGACACAACATAAACAAATCTGTTTTTTTTGTTTTGTTTTTATGCCTCTGAGATAGTAGGGATCATTTACTACTTCAGAAAATCTCAGCTCTATCCCACATCACCCAGGATTTTCAAGCTAAATTTCTATCCCTAAGAGTACAGTACTTTGTTTGGTAAAGACACAGTAACAAATTATTTGGATGGAGGGATATTTTGGGTCAAGGGCTCCGATTTTAAGTGAATTTACTATCCAAAAAGCATCTGTATATCTTTACTCATTTTTTTTTTCCAGCTCCTTGTTTCCTTGTACCAAGAATAGGCTTATTGCAGTCTTGGTTTAAGTGTGGTCTACCATCAACAGTACCATGTCAGACAGGTAAGGAGGAATCACCTCTATGAAAATACTAACTATTTTGTTCTGTAAAAATTAACAAAGCTAATTTAAATGTATTAAAGGACTACCACGTATTTCATGAATTCTCATGTGCATCCTCCCCCCCCACCACAATTTAACCTCTTTAAAATAAGAATACATATTACCAAAGTTTGTGGCTTGCAAGATTACAGTTCCTAACAGGCAAAGAGCTAACATAACTTGGCTACATGAAAAATTCTGTTGATTCTTTGTGAAAAGCTTAAGAAACAGCCATCATGAAAGTATCCTGCTGCTGCTGCTGCTGCTGCTGCTAAGTTGCTTCATTCATGTCCGACTCTGTGCGACCCCATAGATGGCAGGGCACCAGGCTCCCCTGTCTCTGGGATTCTCCAGTCAAAAACAATGGAGTGGGTTGCCATTTCCTTCTCCAATGCATGAAAGTGAAAGTGAAGTCACTTAGTAGTGTCCGACTCTCAGCGACCCCATGGACTGCAGCCCGCCAGGCTTCACCATCCATGGGACTCTCCAGGCAAGAATTCTGGAGTGGGGTGCCATTGCCTTCTTAGGAAAGTATCCTAGATTCCCTAAAATATAGATAAATGAACCCAATTCATGTGATTTGGTATCAAAGCATAGAACTAAAAAAGTAAAGGAGCAATAAAAAATAATGAAGTTTTGAAGTTAGGTCTGAGAGTTTGAATTCTAGCTTGGCCATTTACTTGTTTTGTGATTACTGTTAAGTTTTTAACCTCTCTGTACTTATTTCCTGATTAGTGAAAAAGAGGAATAATGGTACTTATGTTACAAGGTTGTTATGAGGACAATATTATGTATAGATGCAAAGCCCTTTAAAGACTCGGACACATAGTAAGTTCTTTACAAGTGCTGGCTGTGTTTGCCCTTTCCCACAATTCTGAAAAATACATTATATCCAGCAGATTAGAATTATGACCTTTCTGAGAATATTTTCACTTCAACTGAAACATCATTTCTTGTAATTATCCTTTATTACTTTGGGAGGTTTACTGGGAGGATTATTATTTTCTATAATTGTTTTATAATTCTGTGTATTATTATTATTATTATTATTTTGTCTCCAGTTCAGTTCAGTTGAGTCACTCAGTCGTGTCCGACTGTTTGTGACCCTATGGGCAGCAGCATGCCAGGCCTCCCTGTCTATCACCAACTTCCATAGTTTACTGAAACTCGTGTCCATTGAGTTTGTGATGCCATCCAACCATCTCATCCTCTGTTGTCCCCTTCTCCTCCCAACTTCAATCTTTCCCAGCATCACGGTCTTTTCAAATGGGCTGGCTCTTTGCATTAGGTGGCCAAATGACTGGCGTTTCAGCTTCAACATCAGTCCTTCCAATGAATATTCAGGACCGATTTCCTTTAGGATGGACTGGTTGGGTCTCCTTGCAGTCCAGGGGACTCTCAAGAATCTTCTCCAACACAGTCCAAGAGCAACAATTCCTTGGTGTTCAGCTTTCTTTGTAGTCCAACTCTCACATCCATACATGACCACTGGAAAAACCATAGCCTTGACTAGAACCATAGCCTTTGTTGGCAAAGTAATATCTCTGCTTTTTAATATGTCTAGGTTGGTCATAACTTTCCTTGAAGGGTAAGCGTCTTTTAATTTCATGGCTGCAATCACCATCTTCATTGATTTTGGAGTCCAAAAAAATAAAGTCTGACACTGTTTCCATTGTTTCCCAATCTATTTCCCATGAATTAATGGCACCAGATGCCATGATCTTAGTTTTCTGAATGTTGAGCTTTAAGCCAACTTTTTCACTCTCCTCTTTCACTTTCATCAAGAGGCTCTTTTGTTCTTCTTCACTTTCCGCCATAAGGGTGGTGTCATCTGCATATTTGAGGTTATTGATATGTCTCCCAGCAATCGTGACTGCAGCTTGTGCTTCTTCCTTCTTTCCAATTTCTGCCATAAGAGTGGTGTCGTCTGCATATCTGAGGTTATTGATATTTCTCCCAATCTTAATTCCTGCTTGTGCTTCATCCAGCCCAGTGTTTCTCATGATGCCCTCTGCATATAAGTTAAATAAGCAGGGTGACAATATACAACCTTTTCCTATTTGGAACCAGTCTTTTGGTCCATGTCCAGTTCGAACTGTTGCTTCCTGACCTGCATACAGATTTTTCAAGGGGCAGGTCAGGTGGTCTAGCATTCCCATCTCTCTCAGAATGTTCCACAGTTTATAGTGATCCCCATAGTAAAAGGCTATGGCATAGTCAATAAAGCATAAATAGATGTTTTCTATTAAAAGAGTTCTTACTCTTGTCTCTAGTACATTTATTTGAAGTTGTGCATCCATGTCTTGACTTCGTACTTTTACGTTTCAGTCCCCTATAATGAAAAGGTCATCTTTTTTCTTCTTTGTGTTAGTTCTAGAAGGTGTTGGATGTCTTCATAGTGCTGTTCAACTTCAGCTTTTTCAGCATTATTGGTTGGGGCATAGACTTGGATTACTATGATATTGAATGGTTTACTTCGGAAAAGAACAGAGATCATTCTGTTGCTTTTGAGACTGCATCCAAGTACTGCATTTTGGACTCTTTTGTCGACTATGAGGGCTACTCCATTTCTTCTAAGGGATTCTTGCCCACAGTAGTAGATACAATGGTCATCTGAATTAAATATGCCTATTACAATGCATTTTAGTTCACTGATTCCTAAAAATCAATGTTCACTCTTGCCATCTCCTGTTTGATCACTTCCAATTTACCTTGTTTCATGGACCTAATATTCCAGGGTCCTATACAATATTGTTCTTTACAGACTCTGACTTTACTTCCACCACCAGTCACATCTACAACTGGGTGTTGTTTTACTTTGTCTCTGTCTTTCCGTTCTTTCTGGAGTTACATTTCCAGTGTTCTCCAGTAGCATATTAGGTACCTATGGAACTCAGGAGTTCATATTTCAGTGTCTTTTTGCCTTTTCATACAGTTCATGGGGTTCTCAAGACAAGAATATTGAAAAGCTTTGTCATTCCCTTCTCCAGTGGATCCCATTCTGTCAGAATGTGCAATGCAAAAGTAAGAAGTCAAGAAACACCTAGGGTAATAGGCAAATTTGGGCTTGGAATATGGAATGAAACAGGGCAAAGGCTAATAGAGTTCTGCCAAGAGAATGCACTGGTCATAGCAAACACCCTCTTCCAACAACACAAGAGAAGACTCTACACATGGACATCACCAGATGGTCAACACCAAAATCAGATTGATTATATTCTTTGCAGCCAAAGATGGAGAAGCTCTATACAGTCAGCAAAAACAAGACCGGGAGCTGATTGTGGCTCATATCATGAACTCCTTATTGCCAAATTCAGACTTAAATTGAAGAAAATAGGGAAAACCACTAGACCACTCATGTATGACCTAAATCAAATCCCTTATGATTATACAGTGGAAGTGAGAAATAGATTTAAATGACTAGATCTGATAGAGTGCCTGATGAATATTGGACGGAGGTTTGTGACATTGGACAGGAGACAGGGATCAAGACCATCCCCATAGAAAATAAATGCAAAAAAGCAAAATTGCTGTCTGGGGAGGCCTTACAAATAGCTCTGAAAATAAGAGAAGTGAAAAGGAAAGGAGAAAAAGAAAGATATAAGTATCTGAATACAGAGTTGCAAAGAATAGCAAGGAGAGATAAGAGCGCTTTCCTAAGTGATCAATGCAAAGAAATAGAGGAAAACAACAGAATGGGAAAGACTAGAGATCTCTTCAAGAAAATTAGAGAAACCAAGGAAAGATTTCATGAAAAATGATCTCAATTAAGGACAGAAATGGTGTACCTAACAGAAGCAGAAGATACTAAGAAGAGGTGGCAAGAATACACAGAAGAACTGTAGAAAAAAGAGCTTCATGAACCAGATATTCATGATGGTGTGATCACTCACCTAGAGCCAGACACCCTGGAATGTGAAGTCAAGTGGGCCTTAGAGGGCATCACTACGAACAAAGCTAGTGGAGGGGATGGAATTCCAACTAAGCTATTTCAAATCCTGGAAGATGATGCTGTGAAAGTGCTGCACTCAATATGCTAGTATATTTGGAAAACTAAGCAGTGGCCACAGGACTGGAAAAAGTCAGTTTTCATTCCAATCCCAAAGAAAGACAATGCCAAAGAATTATCAAACTACCACACAATTACACTCATTTCACACACTAGTAAAGTAATGCTCAAAATTCTCCAAGCCAGGATTCAGCAATACGTGAACCGTGAACTTCCAGATGTTCAAGCTGGTTTTAGAAAAGACAGAGGAACCAGAGATCAAAGTGCCAACATCTGCTGGATCATGGAAAAAGCAAGAGAGTTTCAGAAAAACATCTATTTCTGCTTTATTGACTATGCCAAAGCCTTTGACTGTGTGGATCACAATAAACTGGAAAATTCTGAGAGATGGGAATACCAGACCACCTGATCTGCCTCTTGATAAATCTATATGCAGATCAGGAGGCAACAGTTAGAACTGGACATGNCTGGATCATGGAAAAAGCAAGAGAGTTTCAGAAAAACATCTATTTCTGCTTTATTGACTATGCCAAAGCCTTTGACTGTGTGGATCACAATAAACTGGAAAATTCTGAGAGATGGGAATACCAGACCACCTGATCTGCCTCTTGATAAATCTATATGCAGATCAGGAGGCAACAGTTAGAACTGGACATGGAACAACAGACTGGTTCCAAATAGAAAAAGGAGTACATCAAAGTTGTATATTGTCACCCTGTTTATTTAACTTATATACAGAGTACATCATGAGAAATTCTGGACTAGAAGAAGCACAAGCTGGAATCAAGATTGCTGGGAGAAAGATCAATAACCTCAGATATGCAGATGAC
>SJYA01008194.1:3925-16943 GCA_006410615.1 Neotragus moschatus | reverse complement strand
AGTATTCTTGCCTGGGAAATCCCATGGACAGAGGAGTGTAGTGGGCTAGAGTCCATGGGGTGGCAATAAAATCAGACACGACTTAGCAACTAAACAACAACAATACAACACTGTAATGATGAAAAACATCTTTTTTTGGGGGGGGGGTCTTTCCTTGTAGGAGTGGTAAAAATGCCCATTGATCAAATCCCTTCCTGTTCTCCTTTACTTTTTAAATTTATTTTAAATTGTATTTATTTATTTATCGGCTGTGTTGGGGTCTTCGTTGCAGCATGGACTTTTCTCTAGTTGTGGTGCATGAGCTTCTTGTTGCAGTGGTTTCCCTTGTTGCTGAGCAGGGGCCCTAGGGCACATGGACTTCAGTAGTGGCAGTGTGAGGGCTTCATTAGCTGTGGTTCCTGGGCTAGAGAGCACAGGTTCAATAGCTGGGTCGCTCGGACTCGGTTGCTCCATGGCATGTGGGATCTTCCTGACCCAGGGATCTAACCCAAGTCTCCTGTGTCTCCTGTACTGGCAGGCAGATTCTTTGTCACTGAGTCACCAGGGAAGCCCTCTTACTTCTCCTTTAAGTTTCTTGATGTTTCCTGCTCTTTACCTTTGATCCTGTTATATTTGACCTATTTATGCTTTCTTGATCACTTTCCTCTGCTGATTGTTAAGGGGCAATGAATGGAGCTAATGTTTATCTCCACATGGTGGTGGCCTCAATTCCTTTAATGCTAGATACACAAGTGCCATCCATAAATCTCAAGAAATTGTGTGGTCAACTTTAGAATCCCATATGAAGTTTTGTTACCTCTAAATAACCTCTCTTTACTCTTTTTGTCTCTAAAAGCCCATCCTTCTTTCTTGGTGCCTTTCCTTGAAATTGTCCAGTCAAGACCCATTTTATCATCTTTGTCCCATTTTTGTTTGCCCTAACTGATATGATGAAATGTAGTTGGGGTGCACTGGGATCAGCTAAAAAAAAATGCTGAAAAGTGAAAGAGAAAGAGAGTGAAAAGTGAAAGAGAAAGTTGCTCAGTTGTGTCCAACTGTTTGTGATCCCATGGACTGTACAGATCATGGAATTCTCCAGGTCAGAATACTGGAGTGGGTAGCTGTTCCCTTCTCCAGGGGATCTTCCCAACCCAAGGATCAAACCCAGGTCTCCCACATTGCAGGCAGATTCTTTATCAGCTGAACCACAAGGGAAGCCTGTGGGATCAGCTAGTCAGGATCTTAATATGAGCTTCTTGACCATTTACCCAGCTTGTAGCCCTTATAACAATCTCCTTCTGTAAGATCTCATCCATTTCTTGTCCCCAGCTACTGTTAACACGTCTACTACTGCTCTCCGCAGATGGCTTCAGGCTGCTAACACTTTCACCAAGAACACAATGCATAAAGTCTTTGCTGTACCAAGGCAATGTAATAGATACTGGCTCCCTCCTTGTGACAAACAGTGCCAGAGATGCCCACACTGAGATTACTTACTGTAATGGGTTGAATAATATTCTTCCCAAGTTTGTATCCACCTGGGACCTCAGAATGTGATCTTATTTTGAAATAGGATGCTTGAGGATGTAATTAAATTATGCGTTGACATGAGATCATAGTGGGATTGAAGTGGGCTCTAAATTCAATGGACATATCTCTATAAGAGATAGAAAAGAAAGCACAGAGGAGAAGGCACGTGAAGATGGGAGCCGAGATTGGAGCTGTGCTATCAAAAATGAGGAAGCATTAGGGGACAGTGGGAGCTGAAAGAGCCACCACATTTGTGGTAATTTGTTATGGTAGCCCGAGAAAGCCACACCAGAGATAACACATCATACTACTGCCAAAACTGTTGGCATCAATACTGTTGATTCTTTGACTTTGAATGTCTCAAGAAAATTATTTTTTAACTGTAGCCTCCTTTCTAAAGGATTCAGACTTAAGACTTCTGGGCCTGGCCTCGAATACTATCTGATATCCACCATATTATACTTCGAATCTATTTCCACTCTGTCTTCAAACACTGGTGTATTTCCAGAGTTGAACTCATTCATCTTGATTCTTCCCACCATATAATTATTTCCCAGAAGAATCGTTAGAATTTAGCATGATATAAATGGATCCCTTACCTCATTGTTGAATCCCAGCAACTGAAAATGTTCAAGACATTCTTGTTATATTCTTCCCATCTCTGTTACTCCTGAATACAACTTGCCTTCACTATTTCAAGAGCCTTAACTTTACCCAATAATGAGCCCTTCTTAGAAAGTTGGAGAAATTGACATTCTTTCAGGTTGTTGTTCAGTCCCTCAATCATGTCCAACTCTTTTCAGTTCCATGGACTGCAGTAAGCCAGGCTTCCCTGTCCTTTACCATCTCCTGGAACTTGCTCAAACTCATGTCCATTGAGTTGGTGATGCCATCCAACCATCGCATACTCTGTCATCCCCTTCTCCTCCTACCTTCAATCTTTCCCAGCATCAGGGTGTTTTCTAACTCAATAGCAAGGCATGGGGAAAAGAAAGGGCTAGAGCCATCTGATCTTGCCCATCAGTTCACATAGGTTGCCAGTGTTAGCTGCTACTGTCCCTGTCTGGTGGCCCATTGTAGCCCATGGGGGTCCAGAAGAAAGCTGCTGTTCAGTGACTATTTAGGTCATATCACTCATCAACACCACCAAGCATCAGAGTGGAGGACTCCTGTCTTCTTTGTTCTTATTATCTAACATTTCTTCCTTTTCGTTTTTCCCCTCTGAAAGCTGAGGGGAATATGAAGACTACGGGGAATGTCTCTTTCTCCTCACCACTCACTTACTCTTATGAATTCATTTAATTTCACAGACTTCTCCACAGAGCCTCGCTGGGAGCATGTGAGGGTATGGTTAACAGAATCAGCTTAAATATTGGTTACACAGCCTTAAAGTAATGCATAATTGCACCATTAAATGCAGTATTCCTCCTAAGCATAGCAAAAGGACAGACACTTCCCTGTCTCTTGTCTGTTGCTTAAAGAATGTTCTGATTCCAAGGCTGGGGTGGATCCTTTCTAGCACTGTGAAACACAGACCTACTGTGATCTTGGATGGATAGCACTGTAAGACAGCCTCAAGGGAAGTACTGGGAAGAATACTGGGTAATGACAAAAATAAAAAAGGAAGGGTGCTGCTTTGCTGTATAATATAACAAATTAAGGCTATGTCCTTAAGCTGCTCCCAGTTTTGCAGTCATCAAGTCATTGCTAGCACAGAATTCCAGAATAGGTATCAAGAGCTCCTGTGGCCCAGGGATAAAAATACCTTGGGATCTTGCTAAGGATACATAAAGAAGGACAAGAGAAATTGGCACCATACAAGTTAATCGACTGCTTTGAGAGTGGTCTGTTACTACTGTGGGCAATTCTCCTCTTTTGAGGGAGTAATCTATACAAGGAAGTGCCTCCCAATAAGATTTTTTTAAAAAAGATGCATTCTGATTTCAAGATAAACGTGGAGTATTGGGTTAAGTAATCATTTCCCTTAATACATTGGAATCACAAAGGCAATTACATGAATTCTGCCTTCAGGTGGGGTGGGCAGTGCTGCCATGAATGTCTCCTGTTAAACAGTGATTCTCCTGTTAAACAGTGATGAAGCTGACAAGACTGTCCCTTGTGATAATAAGCAGCAACCACAAAATTCACATCTGGATTTAACACTTTTACATATCGTAAGCTAAAAGGGAGGTCCATACTAATTTCCCATTTTGTAAAAGATTCACTTTTTTAACTGTTTCTTCAACTTCATGGTTGGCTTTATTTATACATTTTAATTTAATTATTATTTTATATTGGGGTATAGTTGATTTACAATGTTGCATTAGATTCAGGTGAACAGCAAAGTGGTTCATATATATACACACACACATATATATATATATATATTACAGAATATTGTGTAGAGTTCCCTGTGCCATAGAGTAGATCCATACAGTCAGTCCACACTTCCTCCACACCCATCAAATCAGGATAATTCCAGCAGCCAGTTCACTTCTTTAATTTCTATAATGTCTTATAGAAATTCCAAACTGATAGTTGAGATGCCCATGGCCACCTAAAAGCCATTCTCTCCCCTCTCCTTCCTGAAGGGTAGAATTTGATTTTTTTAAGAAGTAAGCAGAGATCTCTTAATTTCAGGGTAGAGAGACCCTTAATCCCCCTCCCTGGGATAAACCAATTGTTCCAGTTACTTGAATTCAATTTTCTGCCACAAGTGATTTGTCTAGAATTTGGGCCCAGAGCAGAGCAAGTTCTGACCACTAGGATATAAATGGAAGTTGAGTGGGCTGTTTCTGGGAAGTATTTTGCTTGCTGGTAAAGTATGGGGAGTATTGGAGTATTGGGTTAAGTAATCATTTCCCTTAATACATTGGAACCACAAAGGCAAGTATATGAATTCTGCCCTCAGGTGGGGTGGGCAGTGCTGCCATGAATGTCTCCTGTTATACAGTGGTAAAGCTGACAAGACTGTCCCTTGTGATAATAAGCAGCAACCACAAAATTCACATCTAGATTTAGCACTTTCACATATCATAAGCTAAAAGGGAGGCTTGCTGACACTGTCTGTTCCCTCTTCTTCCAGTCTTAAACTAAAAAGACAAGACTGTAGCTCTGTCAGCCATCTTATAGCCATGAGATGACAATCGGGAAGATAAAAAGCCAATAGAACAGGAATGAAAAGACTGGCAGAAAAAGACAAATATTACATATTCTCTCTTACATGTGGAATTAAAAAAGAAAAAACTGAACTCATAAAAACAGAGAGCAAAATGGTAGTTACCAGAAGCTGGGGGATAGGGGACTGGAAGGGATGTTGTTCAAGGATACTCACTTGCAGGTCGTAGATAAATAAGTCTTAAAGATCTAATACACAGTACAGGGATGACAGACAACAAAACTATACTATAAACATTCAACTTGCTAAAAGATTGGGTCCTAATTGTTCCCAACACTAAAAGAAATAATATATGACACAAAAGAATGGCAATTGTACAACAGTGTAAATTGACCAAATCAACATATTGAAGGCCTAAAACTTACACAATGTTATGTCAATTGTATCCCAACAACAGTAACAACAACAACAAAACAGAATCTGGGTCTTTGTTGTGCAGCTGAACCAATAGTAGCAACTGCTTACCTGTGGATCAGCAGATCTCAAACTACTGGTCTCCGAATACTTTCCAATTATACTCACTATTGAGGAATGTTAATTTCTTAGTTTTGATAAATGTGCTGTGGTTATAAAGATGTTAGCATTAGGGGAAGCCGGATGGAGGGATTACAGGAACTCCTTATCTCTGTAACTCCTCTCTAAATCTAAAACTATTTCAAAGTAAAAGGTTAAAAAAATTATTGAGGTCTCCCAAAAGCTTTTATTTATATGAAATTTATCTATTAATATTTACCATGCTATAAATAAAAAAGAATTTAAAAAACAAATTTTAATTATTAATTTTTAATACTAAAAATAATATCCAAAGAAGGACAACCTTAAAGAATGTTCAAACTATTGCATAATTGTGCTCATTTTACATGCTAGCAAGGTAATGCTCAAAAACCTTCAAGCTAGGCTTCAACAGTACATGAATCAAGGACTTCCAGATGTAAAACCTGGATTGAGAAAATGCAGATGAACCAGAGATTAAATTGCCGACATCTGTTGGTTTGTAGAAAAACCAAGAGAATTTGAGAAAAACATCTACTCTGTTTCATCAGCTACTTGAAAGTCTTTGACTATATGGATCACAACAAACTGTGGAAATTTCTTCAAAAGATAGAAATATCAGACCACCTTACCTGCCTCCTGAGAAACCTGTATGCAGGTCAAGAAGCAACAATTAGAACCAGACATAAAACAAGGGACTGATTCCAAATTGGGAAAGGAGTAAATCAAGGCTGTATATTTTCACCCTGCTTATTTAATTTATATGCACAGTACATCATGCAAAATGCCATGCTGGATGAATCACAAGCTAGAATCAAGATTGCTGGGAGAAATGTCATAACCTGAGATATGCATATGATATCACTCTACTCTAATGGTAGAAAGTGAAGAGGAACTAAAGGGACTCTTGATGAAAGTAAAAGAGGAGAGAGAAAAATCTGACTTAAAACTCAACATTTAAAAAACTAAGATCATTGCATCTGGTCCCATCACTTCATGGCAAATAGATGGGGGGAAAATGGAAACAGTGATAGACTTTATTTTGGGGGCTCCAAAATCATTGCAGATGGTGACTGCAGCCATTAAATTAAAAGATGCTTGCTCCTTGGTAGAAAAGTTCTAACAAATCTAGTGTATTAAAAAGCAGAGACATCACACTGCCCACAAAGGTTCATGTAGTCATATGTATGGTTTTTCCAGTAGTCATGTATGGATGTGAGAGTTGGACCATAAAGAAGACTGAGCACTGAAGAACTGATGCTTTCAAACTGTGGTGTTGAAGAAGACTCTTGAGAATCCCTTGGACAGCAAGGAGATCAAACCAGTCAAACCTAAGGGAAATCAGTCTTGAATACTCATTGGAAGGACTAATGCTGAAGCTGAAGCTCCAGTACTTTGGTCACTGATGCAAAGAGCTGACTCATTGGAAAAGACCCTGATGCTGAGAAAGACTGAGGACAGGAGAAGGGGGTGACAGAGGATGAGATGGTTGAATGGCATCACTGACTCAATGGACATGAATTTCAGCAAACCTCAGGAGATAGTGAAGGACAGGGAAGCCTGGCATGGTGCAGTCCATGGAGTCATAAAGAGTCAGACATGACTGAGCGACTGAACAACAACAAAAACTACCTATTGCACATTGATATAATTAACATTTACATGAATTTTATATTCTCCAAAATGAAGGGAAATTTAGTGAGAAGAGCAACAATGTTTTACATGTCTACAAATTTCTTTAATGTCAAGCATGCCAGAAGACAGCTGTAATCTCTTCTGCATCCAATCTGTTATGATATATTGTTCTGGTTTGCTTATATGAAGAATATCTAGGCTCACACAGGTATTTTGTTTGAAAAAAGAAAGTATTTCAATGGCCTTTCTATATAATTGTAAACATTTCTCTTTGATATTTCACTGAAATTCAAGAAATGGTAGTTCAAAAAAAAAAAAAGAACTAGTTGCAACTTGGAATCAGAAACCACATCAATGAACTTTTCATGCACCAGCACATTAAAATCTATTTGTGTATCTTGCATTTTAAAAGCTCTTTTGCCCACTCATGATTTTGTAACATGATGTATTCATTTGTCATTTGGAAAATACTGGTTCACTGACTTTTATACAGGATTCCCAACTGGTGATACATTTTATTACAGAATATGGAAAAAAAATACTTTTTTTGTTAATACCACTATTGAGCTCATCAAATACATCTTTAAGTTGGGAAGCTGACAAGCTCATGATGGCAGATATAACTTTTCCAAAACTCTAATTTTCACTTGAAAGCACAAATGTTATTATTGGTAACAAATACTTTGATTTGTTTCCCTTAAAATAACACCCTCACTTTTTTCATTTTCACGAAAATATCTGCCAAATACCCAAGTTTGTATAACTGTAGTTTACTTGTCAGTCATTCTTTCAATTATAAATGATGCTTCTTTAAAAAAGAAGCCAACTCAGCTTATTATTCAATTGTACAAACCCTTTTTCTAGAGATAACCATTCAACTCCAGTGTGGAGCAGAAGGACTTCATGCAAACTCTCCATTTCATTCGGTAGAATATTAAGAAGGTGAATACTCAAGAGTTGAGAGTCAATAAATTCATATGTTTTTATTGCTTCTTCAAGAGCATTCTAAAGTGAAACGCGCTTTTTTTTCCCTTCAAGTGCATGGCAATGAAGAATATCATGGCTACTCCTAGTCGAGTTTGGTACCACTCTGTTGATTTGTGCTGAGAAGTCAGCAGTTTTAGCTTTTGTTGCTTTAGCACCAACAGTGCAAATGTCAGCAGAGTGAAAAGGGCAAATAATATCTTAGAATTATTATTTAAATTGTTTTGATCTTGCAGAAACCTGAAAGGTCTCAGGAACCCACAGGGACTTCTGGGCCACACTTTGTGAACTGTAGTTAGACTTTTGTGGGGAAAATGAACACTTGTTTGCTTTGTCCTCTCTTAATTAGGTTTTCTGTTATCTGTTTCCTGACACATTCCATATAATATATTCTTGACTATTCTTTCAAATTAAAAGCATCCATGCTTTCATTTCTTTTTTAAACTTTATGTTTGACATCACTTTTTAAAACCTTTTTATTTTGTATTGAAGTGCAGCTGATGAACAATGTTGTGTTAGTTTCAGGTGGATAGCAAAGTGATTGAGTTATACATGTATATGTAGCCATTCTTTTTCAAACTCCTTTTCCATTTAGACTGTTACATAAAATTGAGCAGAGTTCCTTATGCTATACAGTAAGTCCCTGTTGGTTACCTGTTTTATTTTTTTGGCTGCACCATGTGGCATGCAGGATCTTAGTTCCCCAACCAGAGTTCAAACCCACACCTTCTGTAGTAGAAGCACAAAGTTTTAAGCACTGGACCACAAGGGAAGCCTCTGGTTATCCATTTCAAATGCCACAGTGTGTACTTGTCAATCCCAAATTTCCTAACTATACCTTCCCTTCCTGTCTCTTATACACATCTATAAATGATGCTTCTTTAAAAAAGAAGCCAACTCAGCTTATTATTCAATTGTACAAACCCTTTTTCTAGAGATAACCATTCAACTCCAGTGTGGAGCAGAAGGACTTCATGCAAACTCTCCATTTCATTCGGTAGAATATTAAGAAGGTGAATACTCAAGAGTTGAGAGTCAATAAATTCATATGTTTTTATTGCTTCTTCAAGAGCATTCTAAAGTGAAACGCGCTTTTTTTTCCCTTCAAGTGCATGGCAATGAAGAATATCATGGCTACTCCTAGTCGAGTTTGGTACCACTCTGTTGATTTGTGCTGAGAAGTCAGCAGTTTTAGCTTTTGTTGCTTTAGCACCAACAGTGCAAATGTCAGCAGAGTGAAAAGGGCAAATAATATCTTAGAATTATTATTTAAATTGTTTTGATCTTGCAGAAACCTGAAAGGTCTCAGGAACCCACAGGGACTTCTGGGCCACACTTTGTGAACTGTAGTTAGACTTTTGTGGGGAAAATGAACACTTGTTTGCTTTGTCCTCTCTTAATTAGGTTTTCTGTTATCTGTTTCCTGACACATTCCATATAATATATTCTTGACTATTCTTTCAAATTAAAAGCATCCATGCTTTCATTTCTTTTTTAAACTTTATGTTTGACATCACTTTTTAAAACCTTTTTATTTTGTATTGAAGTGCAGCTGATGAACAATGTTGTGTTAGTTTCAGGTGGATAGCAAAGTGATTGAGTTATACATGTATATGTAGCCATTCTTTTTCAAACTCCTTTTCCATTTAGACTGTTACATAAAATTGAGCAGAGTTCCTTATGCTATACAGTAAGTCCCTGTTGGTTACCTGTTTTATTTTTTTGGCTGCACCATGTGGCATGCAGGATCTTAGTTCCCCAACCAGAGTTCAAACCCACACCTTCTGTAGTAGAAGCACAAAGTTTTAAGCACTGGACCACAAGGGAAGCCTCTGGTTATCCATTTCAAATGCCACAGTGTGTACTTGTCAATCCCAAATTTCCTAACTATACCTTCCCTTCCACCCTCACCACCAGTAATCGTGAATTTGTTCTCTAAGTCTGGCATTCACTTCTTAAGGCAAAAAGATTATCTTTTTCAGTTGAGTCTCTTCTTGGGTGGAGCCAGGCGTAGTTCACTCCTCAACATCCTGTGACTTTTTCCCAACTGGTCCATGAGGGCTATACTTCTCTGCTACTGCTGCTGCTAAGTCACTTCAGTCATGTCCGACTCTGTGCGATCCCATAGACAGCAGCCCACCAGGCTACCCCGTCCCTGGGATTCTCCAGCCAAGAACACTGGAGTGGGTTGCCATTTCCTTCTCCAATGCATGAAAGTGAGAAGTGAAAGTGAAGTTGTTCAGTCATATCCGACTCTTCGCGACCCCATGGACTACAGCCTACCAGGCTCCTCCGTCCATGGGATTTTCCAGGCAAGAATACTGGAGTGGGGTGCCATCGCCTTCTCCTAGGTACTGGAATAATGCTAAACAAGTCTCACACTACATATGATCAGATAGCTTTGAAATATTTCCCATGACCTAATTTCTGGAGTAGGAATCTTAAATGAGTGAAATTACTGAGCAGCAATTCTACTCTTTTCCATAGCTGTATTTAGAAAAGCTTCCTTTGCATTATTGCTGTGTCAGTCCAGAGAAGCAGTCTGTCCCAAGAGAGTTGAGTCAGAAACAAGGACATGACTGAAGTGACTTAGGACATGTACATGCAGATACTTAGTGGGGAGGGATCCTGCCATTTGACTATGATCACCACTAACAGCAGCTCAACTATTTCCTATAACCGTTGGAATTATTACAATATTAGAATTAAAAGGAACCACAGATGCCACCTACTATTCTCCCTCCCTCTCAAGTGCAAGGTATAATTGCAAAGCTATTAGCAAATTCCGTGGCTCCATGAACACCTTGTCTGTAAATACAACATCTATTTTGTTACGTAAATTTGGAGGACCTAAAAATTCCTATAAGATTTACAAGGCTGAATAGATGGTAAAAATCCATCCAGTCAGCAGATCACAAATGTTTCTTTTGTTAAACCAGTGGTCTAGTGGAGAAGGCAATGGCAACCCACTTCAGTGTTCTTGCCTGGAGAATCCCAGGAACGGGGGAGCCTGTGGGCTGCCATCTATGGGGTCGCACAGAGTCGGACACGACTGAAGCGACTTAGCAGCAGCAGCAATGATTTGACACACAATGGAGGGCAGAAAATTACCTCAAATTCTTTGAGGTTTGGATAGCATTTATACTAAAGAGACCAGAGAAAACGGCAGTGAGAGTGTTAATGCTTAATTGTTCGTGGATCACAATGTTTAACGCTAGCATCTACATGTCATGATAGTGCCAACAAACTGGACACTGTGATTCTAATTGAAATCAATTTTCTGTCACTTTACAGGATTTATTTCTTTCATATTGTTTCAAATAAGTGGCTGCATTTATTCATTCATCAGGAAATATGCAAAACAGAATTCACTCTATCTTCTTTATAGAAAAGTAAGATGACCTTGTAGTGTGGTGAAATAACCAATGGCAAGCCTTGAATACAGTACCAAATGTGGTTTCCTTGAAAACTCAGGTTAAAAAAAAAAAAAAAAAACTCTAAAATTCAGTAAACAGATAACAACACAAGTGTTACATTTCCATGGCTTTTGTTTTCCAATACAATTCAACTGTGGCAGTTTTTCAGAGACTATAAATGAAAACATTGATAACACACAAAACTTTAATATAGTCAACTTTTAAACAGTGTTGGGGTTGGAGCACTGACCCTCCATGCAATTTGAAAATCCATGTGTAACTTTATAGTTGGCTCTCTGTATTCCAGGCTCTACTTCTGGGGATCCAATCAACAGTGGACAGTGTGGTACTGTAGTAGATATTCAGTGAAAAAAGTCTGCATATCAGTGTGTTAGCAGAAACATGCTGACCGAAACTGCCCACCCTGGCCAGGCTCTCTAGTAACCATCTGCATGATTTGTTTTATGACAGGAGGTCTGGGTAAGGAACACGGAACTAGTAAGCCCCCACCAATCAGAAAAGTTTGGAAAAGGTCAAAGGGGAGACACTGAGTGTCTGTCCACCTCCCAGAATCCCTCTCGCTAGCATTCCTCTTGGCTGAGCAATGCGTCCACCATCAGAAAGGACTCTCAGTCAGAATAATTGGCCAAAGAGAACCCAGAAATTAATCCTATCAACGTAAAACCCAAGACTGTGAGCCACGTGGCTGATCAGTTCTGCTGGGTTCCCTTACTCTGTTGCTCTCTGCCTGGGTGCCCTCTTCCAAAAAAGTTTCTTGCTTTCTAAGCACATGTCTCCTTGGACAATTCTTTTCCAAGTGTTAGACATGAGACCAGTCTTGGGGCACTGGAGGAGGCCCTACTTCCTACAACAAGTGGACCCACACAGTTCAAACCCGTGTCATTGAAGGGTCAATTGCATTTATATATGAAGGTATGTGCCTTATATTTAACCTTTCCATTGTAAGAGGATCAAAACCACATTGTTATCAAAATTAAACACGAGGAGAGACTTGGAGGAAGAAAAAATGTAAATGCCAAAAAATGTTCTGTGCCAAAGCTAAAATTGTCACTAATATTTCATTTTTAGTAACTTTAAATAATTCTTAGGTTCATCGAGTCATATTATCCAGATATTCTTTCATTATTCTCAGGCATTATTAGCAGTAAGATTACATACAATAAAATATGTGATATGCACATTGCAGTAAAATTCTTAATTAATACCAACTACACAAAAGTCAAATGGGCCTTAGAAAGCATCACTACAAACAAAGCTAGTGGAGGTGATAGAATTCCAGTTGAGCTATTTTAAATCTTGAAAGATGATGCTGTGAAAGTGCTGCACTCAATGTGCCAGAAAACTTGGGAAATTCAGCAGCGGCCAAAGTACTGGAAAAGGTCAGTTTTCATTTCCATCACAAAGAAAGGCAATGCCAAAGATTGCTTAAACTACCACATAGTTGCACTCATCTCACATGCTAGTAAAGTAATGCTCAAAATTCTCCAAGCCAGGCTTCAGCAATACGTGAACCGAGAACTTCCAGATGTTCAAGCTGGTTTTAGAAAAGGCAGAGGAACCAGAGATCAAATTGCCAACATCCGTTGGATCAGGGAAAAAGCAAGAGAGTTCCAGAAAAAACATATATTTCTGCTTTATTTACTATGCCAAAGACTTTGGCTGTGTGGATCACAATAAACTGAAAATTCTGAGAAAGATGGGAATACCAGATGACCTGATCTGCCTTTTGAGAAATCTGTATGCAGGTCAGGAAGCAACAGTTAGAACTGGACATGGAAAAACA